>JAOUZG010005720.1:1735923-1750994 GCA_026289955.1 Argiope argentata | reverse complement strand
TTAGGGATGAGATAAACCTACTATTTCAAATATCATGTTATGTAATTAAATAAATTTCAGATTCTATTACAACGTTTCCAGATTAAAACCGAACCTTAAAATTAGCTATTTCATTAAAAAAATGAAATAATTCCCTTCGCTTTCTTAATGCTACCTTAACAAAACATGTCCATAAAAAAATACTGAACAAATTCTTCGACCTTAAGTGGTGACAATGTTAACAAGATGAGGTAAAATAGCCATTTTTCCAGAGATTTCAATTTATGAAAATCAAAAATGTAAGACTGCTGGTACTGAAATATACTAAAATTTATGTGTGATATAAACTATTTAGTTGGAAACAGTTACTTATTTTTAGAAGTGGAAATTAGTTAATTTTGAAAACCTTGGGTAGGTGAGAAGTTCATAGATGATAGTTTATTAGTTTCATTTCAATGGATGCTGGGAACTTTTTAATGAAATTCAGCGCATCCTATAATTTAAAATATACCAGTTTTAAGTTTGTTTTTCTCGAATTTGTTCCTAGCATTCGCTTTGATGTCTTCCGTTTGAGAAGGCATTTCAAGTTAACTATATCTGAATATTATTTACATTCTATCATAATTCATAATTAACCATATTTAACTATATTTAATAATTAATTGAGCTAGAATAGCATTTATGATGAAGCTGAGTATTCCCCTCTTAATTAATAATTATTAATTAACAAATATTAATGAATGCAGTGTAATTGAATATTCTATATATTAATTAAATGGTTTGAATAATTTCGTACCATTTAAATGTAATTTATTGTTTATAATGTTTATCAAATTTTTTAGCTATTTTAATTTTTAGTTTAATCCTAAAAACAATCCCCAGAAATTTTCAAAACATTTCATGATGTTGTTTCAACAAAATTTTGTTTTAATTTTAAAAATGGTGTTTTTTTAAATGTGAAAGGAGGATTAGTTTAATAATAAAGGGCCATTGCCTAGACAACTTTTGAAAAAAAGGGAAGCTGTAGGTACTAAAATGCAAATGATGATTCCTGAAATTTTCTCTTTTTTTTCATTTTACTTTTTCGCTGGATCTTTTAAAAGAGCGCGAATGATGTTTTGCATACCTTGATTCGAACTGTTGAATTTAAGTAAAACAAGTAAATGCAGTTATTCTTTTTTTAATTAATAAAAATAATATTTTACATTTTAAAGATGAACATAAATGGAATTTAAAGTAAAAGCTTAATTTTTTCCAATTCCATGGTTAAAAATCATGTTATGTATAATTAGCACATTGTTTTCTCTAAAAATTTTAATTTATTAATTTTTTTCAGCATCTACTTTATTTCGACTTCTAGATTTATGTTCAATTTTTTATAATGTTAAATTCAAATTTTGAAATTACTGTCATATCAAGTACCAATATAGTTAATCATATTAGTTTTATATTTTCTTCCTTTTTTATTTTAACTGGGGATTTATAGGTTTTAATTTCAGCATAACAATTTAAAATAT
This sequence comes from Argiope argentata, assembly GCA_026289955.1. Classification (NCBI taxonomy): domain Eukaryota; kingdom Metazoa; phylum Arthropoda; class Arachnida; order Araneae; family Araneidae; genus Argiope; species Argiope argentata. Next base: position 1,749,498 of record JAOUZG010005720.1, on the reverse strand, counting down.
TATTATTGCGATAATTTCTTAATAAAGTAAAAATATTATAAAAATTATCAATATCGAACTTAAGAATTGTTGACTTCTATTTTAGTTTAAAATCCAAAATTATAAAATGAGTATATGAATTATATTGAATATATTTTGATTTGAAATTTGAACAGAATAAATTTTGAAATTTTTTGATGAGTCCTATTATTTTAGAAATTTCAAAATTTTATTAGCATGAAATATTTTCAAACTTATCATGCAACATTTGATAGGAAATAGAAATTCAAATTCGAACTTGAACTGAATTTTTCGGTATTTTTAGTTATATTTATCTTAACTAAGGTCTCGTCACATTTTGTGGAATGATTATTCGATTTCAGTTTTTTCCGCTTTCTCGGGTAACATATAAGCTCACGTTTGAATTTAATCTTGACATTATTTTATTTCTCTTTTATGTCAAAATCTAATTCAGTTATTATTAATCAATTTTCATAATAATTTTTGTACTTAACAATAACTCAATTTTCTTATCATTTATTATCTCTATTAAACGGATAAATTGCATTTCAAATAAGGATACTATTTTATTTAATAAAATTATGATTTAACCAAGGAAAAAATGGGCTTAATAAGTGTAGAATTAATCAATACGAATAAATTGATTTTATATAATAACGAATCTCTCCTTTTGTCAACATTTTTAGCTTAACCATTAAAAGTGCACTTAATTACTTATAAACAATTAAAAAATTCTATAAGTTTTGAATCTTTAATTTGCAATATCGAATTGCCATGCTAGTTTCTAATCTCATGATATTTTTACATTTTTTACGTTTTTTATTAATTTACTTTTTTTGCAAGTCTGCTTGTCTATAGGTACAAATATTTTAATCTATTATAAGCTTACCTTTAAATATGTTAGATATTTGTAACCTTAAATATAACTCATAAAAAGGACAACGAAATCTTACCTCGCATTCTGTTTATATATAATCATGTCAGAACTTGATGGAATGAGGTTTGTGGCGTCAACAAAAAGCGAAAAATAAAACAATCCGTGGGCAAAAAATTGAAATTTTATTACCTGCACGAGCTACTCAAATATCAGCTTTTAATATCCATCACATTTAAAAAAACTATGATTGCCATCACATTTACAAAAACTATGATTAAAAAAATAAGTTAATTACAGCAGTGAATAAAACCTAGAAAAATATCATTTTGAGAATGCGATTATATGAAATGAAATAAATAGGAAATGTTTTATTTTTTAATACAATAAATTGCGAGACAAAGTTTTTTGGATCTTTTGCAATTCTATAGTGACTCATTCAATGAAACCATTAAAATGAATAAAAATATAATTTAACTCGCACGAGCACGTGGTGCTTGGCCGTTCAAGAAATGATGTTCTGACATGATACATTGAAATATGCATAGCAAATTTTCTGTTAATTTTTGTTGTGTTTTTTTGGCTCCCATTTTCAGTCAATTAAAACTTTTATAATTGCATTTGCAATAAATATTTTCTTTAATTTCACCATACCACCTGAGCTTCGTCCGGATGAAAAATCTGAAAAGCAACACTCACACCCAGTACTTGGCAATCCTCCAGCGGAAATTTTCAATCGACTTTTTATCGTATTTCCCTTTTAAATTTTACACATATTCACTTCTTGAAATATTTTCAGTTCTTTAAATGGCAACAGCAATTAAAATTGGTGAATTCTGACATTTTTTTTTCAAATTTTTATTTATTATTTTTATACTAGTTTTCTCAGAAAAAAATATCTTTCATAACGGTTGGAAGAAACTTGAGAGAATTTCTTTCAATTTTTGAAAAATGGAATGATGGTTTGAACTGTTCATCCATAATATACCTTATAATTAATTTGAGTTAGAATTAGTCTTTTACATTCTTTTATTTGGTAGTAATTTAAATGTTAGTTATTTCATTGCAACTACTTATTTACATTTCGTACTTACGTTTGCCCTTTGAATATTATAGTAAAAGGCAATGATATAAAGTAATTGAAATTTTTAAAAATATAGATTTTTTTGGAAAACTCTCACAAATCTTAACTAACTATAAACAGTAAATAATTATAAACAGTAGTACAATCAGTAAGAGGAACGAAGCTACTAATAAAAACATAATACTTCAGAGATTCTAATTAAATATATTGTATACATTTAACCACATTAGAACTACACCAATATATATCATTTTTAATCATTGGGTCATACAAAATCGGGATTCTAAGAATTTCAAAATTTTTAAGAAAGAAAAAAAAAAGATATATAACCCTTACAAAACAAGCATTTCACTTTCATTTCTATTATCTTAATATTGAAAGCAAAGTGAATTCACAAATTTTCACAAACTATTTAAATATTATTTAATTACTCTAGCATGGCATGGACAGAATGTATAAAGGAAAACAAATATCTAATTAGATTTAATATAATTATATAAGATTTTCAAGTATCCGAAGGCACGCGAGGATACATTAATGAACTTGTGTGTCTAAAAGTAGTTTATAAGTAGATTGCCCTTTTGGTATTTCCTGCTAAAAATTCATTATTCTTTAGAAAAAAATGATTTTCCTTTTTCTGAAATAACTTACACTGATAAATGTTAACGCCTCCTAAATCCAGCTGTATATTTTACAAAACACATTCTTTCGTAACCTTAAACACAGTATTTTATTGTTAATATTAACTAAGTTGCTTTTTAAGACAGAATGTTTTTAATTACGCTCAGACCAAAGAATCTGATAATAAATGATCTAGTAAGTAAATATAAGAAACACTAAAGCTATCTCCATCATTAAACGTATTCATTATTCTGAAAATAAGTAACATGTTTTTTACCAAGTATGACTAACACGCTTTAATGGCTAAAATAGCGGAACAACGAAAAAAAGTATGGTTAGATTCAGCCCAAATTCCAAAGAGCTTAACGAAAATAAATTATTAGCAACATTTTCATAATAGATTAGTTAAGTTTAGCCCATATCTTTTATTTGGTGAACCATATATATCAGATAAATGTTACATAATTTATAACATTTTGTTAAAAACAAAAGAAAATCGTCTGAATATCTTCAATCTTTTTTTTCCATTTTGCTTTTTAATTTTTAATCACTTAGTGAAAAGATATTGTAACATTTTGTATAAGACATTATACACAATTATATAAAAAGATATTATATAATTTTGTGTAAGAAAGTATAAATTAAAATTTGCACGCAAATATTTAAATTTTTCCTTCTTTCAAGATTGAATTTCCAATTCAATGGGGAATATCAAGGGAAAAAGTTATCAGAGATTACAAAATATAATTATTTACATGTTATTAAATTGGTTATATCATAGAATTGGAAAGCAAATTCATTTCCGTAGACGATATTTTCATTTATCAAATGAATGAGTCTAACGTTTATTACTGACTAAGAATTTCAAAAAATTAAGTATTCCTAATGTTTACTTCTTCTGTTCTGTTTTGACTAGTGTTAAACTTCTTAACACTTTGACTACCAAGCCAAAATTGCAAATGTTCACCAAGGGGCAACAATTTTTTTGTGTGTAATTTGTATTTTTTTCAACATAAAACTACATATAAAAGCAACATTTTTCAATCTGACTCATTTTGGAACACATGGATAGATTTTCATCCTGGCGACCAAAAATGATACCAAAGCATCCCACGCAAGTTAGTGCGAATTTTTCAATGAGGGATCAGATGGGTGCTTATGCCACAACACTAAGAAAAGGTGTTAAATGGCACAGAAAACTAGGATTAGAATTGTTAGGAGTTGCAGTAGTTAACGCATGGGTTGCATATCAACAAGTAACAGACTACAAAATGAAAATCCGTACGTTTGGGAAGAGCTTGATTTTTCTGCTGCTTGATATGGATATAGATACCGGTACATCTTTTTTTGTTGCATGTTAAAAAATATTTCATTTTCCACAAAACTTAGATGATAGAATTGGCACATATATCTATTTGCACAAACCACGTATACCTAACACATCATAGAAGTACCAACAATGAAACTCCAAAACGAATTTCATGTAACTCGTATCGTTTTTGATAGCCAAGGCCTAAAGTGTTGAAGCAACATGGATATTAGATATGATAGCCAGTGTCCCAATGGAAACATTACTGGCCATCAAATATGATAGCCATGGCAGTCAAAGTGTTAAAATGTTTTCTATTTCTGATCTCATCAAAGCAAAAACATATCATTGTGGCAAAAAGTAGAGTGGTATAGGTTAGGCCAAATTCGAAAGCTTATTGAGCAATACTAATTATGTCTAAAGTTTCATACTCTTATATCATGTCTTGATGGGAGAAAAAAAATACTACGAGGCACAAAATTATTTGTAATATGAATGTCTTTGCCAATGAAATTGAATAACTACTTACATTCAAAGCATTAAGCATTGATTATAAATAGCAACAGTCTAAAATTACAATGCAAATGGCGATCATTCCAAAATTATAAACTTTAAATGCAGGCACCAAAGGATAGTACAGAATGGTGCTTCTTACTACTCCTAGGCTCCAACACCTGAAAACTATTTATTATATTGAAAATTCCATCTGTATCACACACATATATGATGTTATCACTAGTGTGTGTCATAATGAAGTGATTGCATGGACTTTATATAAATACTAATTATATGCATCGTTATTCAATTCAAGGTAATTTTCTATTATTATAGGATAACTAGCATGAAAAAATACGTTTAAGTTTTACTATACGCTATCTCATGGTTAAATGCTTCTTGAGTCCTTAGAAGCAAATAATACAAATAAATATTATATCTACTAAATTTAAAGAACGATTAAAATCTTGAGTTTATTATTAAATTTAATTCTAATTCAATTCAATGACTTTTTAATTTTAATTTTTACTACATATTGTATGTTCTAATGTGGTATTCAGATATATTTTTAGTAGCATATGTATTAAAATGTAATTTAATGCTATAAATATTGATGTTGTTGCCTCTTTTTATACAGTATATAATTTTTATATAAATAAATTTATTCATGTATAAATTTAGAGAATTTTAAATAAATGTTTTTACTTAATTACATTCACCATATTCATCTGTAAATAATTTTCAGATAAAATATCGTCTTCTAATTATCTTCATGGAATTCATAATTTTAGTAAGTCTAGCATAATCGGTTAAGCTTTCTTTCTTTTTATATAATTGCTAAAAGCGTCATATATATTTTAAGAGTATTAAATATTTTATTCTCTTGAGATGGAATTATGTTATGGGAATATTTATAAATATATAATTAAGATAACTCCTTCCATTTTTTTCAAATATTATAATAAACGTTATGATAACTCATTGTTACAATGCATCACAAATTTTCTTCTTTATAATTGTTGGACTTATTAAATTTTCATAGTTAGTTTCATCTAGTTCATTTTGATACTCATCCATACATAAATAAATTTCAATAAATTGGTTTAATTATATCATAGAAAAAACTAAAATAAATGTGTATCAATCCATTTCTAATTGAAATCCATTGCTCATTTTGACTAATTACCAACATTAATTATACACCGCACAAAATGAATAATATTTAACTGTATACTAACAAATGTTAATGGTTGAGAATTCCTTATTGTATCAATTTAATAATAATTTATTTTAGGACTGAAGCTACTAAAATTCTTTTTGTGTGTGTATACGGTTATTAAAACTTGAAAGATGACAAATATCATTTTCTATGAATAATTGAATAAGTTAGATAGCTGCAGCTATTGTACGCATTATATTTATTTACTTATTAGTGAATTATCTATTCAAAGGATAATTGCAAATATCTATTAGCCATATAATTCCAGTGTGACGTAAATACCGGTTAATGCCAGTTAAGACGTGCTAAATGCTTGTAAAAAAGTAAACTTTCTTAATGTAAACTTGAGACAAAAAAACCAATTTTAATCTTAAATGAAATTATTAAACATGATCATTGAAATGATCATTGAGTAGCATTATATTTGTTATTACAAAACTTTAACTGAAAATAAATTCTCTGTTTTGAATTCTGAATCTCTTTTAGTTCAATAATATCAAAACTAATAACTATCATTCAGTTAGCTTTTTTGGGAAAGTTAACGTATTCCCTTATTTTATTATTATATAAGATCATATTCTAAGAAATAATATCACTTAAATATATATTTTTTTAAGAAAAAGAATTAAGCTTGCATATTAAATACAACTTACAGAAACTAAAGAACATTTTTATTTATTATTTGTCTATCGGATTCTCTACATTAATCTCGTTTTTACTTATTCCATATTGAAGAATATTATTAACCACTTAACAGTTTTATTTCGTTTACTATCTAATAAGATGAGACCTTCTTTTTTGGGAATATTTTCTTATTATGATTCAAATGTAAAGACTTCGAACACTTGCCTTATCTACGTAGTTGAAGTCATTTTACTATTGAATTAAAATTATTATGAATGTTTTTTTTTGTTTACAACTATCAAAATTCGATAAATCGATGCACTTATGGCATACGGGCAAAACAGTTAAGTGGTTAGTATAAATGATTTTTGAATGCTCAGATTCGCCAATGAATGTCTGATAACTTTCTAAGTAAAATTAAATATTTATGAATATTAAGTGATACAGTAAATTTTTCCCACAAGAAATAAACAAATGTTGATTACTTAATCATTTATAATATAGTTACTAAAATCATTCTTAGTAATCGTATTTATTCACCAATTTAATTAATAAATTAAATTGTTTAATAAAAAGTACACTTAAACTTATTCAATTATTAGCTAATTAATGAAATAATATAAATGACTTTTCCGTAATGTATTAAAACGATTGAAAAATACAAAAGTTGTCGTCCTATCATTCTTTTCGTTTTCTTATATTAAGATATAATCGTATTATTTTCAAGACATTTAGAATGTACTTACCCTTCGGATGCAGCCATCATTTTGGCTGGCATCCAAAGTAATCACAACAAGCGGCTTCGGGATGTGCAAAATTCGTCCGACAACACTGGAGATATAGCAGGAAATGTAAATAAGTCGTCTTTTCCAATTTGATAAACGAGATTCTATAGACTGTGTGACGCCGTTTTAAAACAGAATTGAAATAACTATCGTGTTTGACTCGGTTCCGGATACAGAATTTGTTTTAAATTAATTAGTGACAATTAATGGTCTATTTTTAATTTTTTTTGTTTGTGGATATGCAATTTGAAGTCATAAATAAATATCTAATATCAAATAAATTGAGAGAAGAATAAAATCAAAAACTATTGATACTCATGAGTTTTCTGCAAAAAATGCTGAAGTGGTATATGATAAATGGGTGGTGCTTAGTCATAAAAAGCTGAGTCTTCAAAGGGTGATAAATTGGCACCTATTAATTGGTTTTCTCTATTATTAGTTCAATTTTTGTTATATTGTTTATTTTATTAATCAACTTGCCGAAGCTTTTTTAGATCAATTTATAAATTTAACCAATCATTTACTCATTGTATTGAGAATCAGTGTGGGAAAAAAAAATCAGGAAGATGCATAGATTTTATATAGCACTATAAAATCAAACAATAAAGCTTAGAATATAATTAAGATGTGATATTCTATTTTTAAACTAATAAAAGGCGTTTTAGAGGAGGGATTTCATTAAATTTATTCATAGGGTTTACATTTTGGAAAAAGAAAAGCCTACACTTTTACTAGAACTACAATTTCAAGGAAGCGAAAGCTAATCAGAGGATAATAAAATAGAAAAAAATGCGTATGATATATGTATTTAGGATATAAAATTTAGAATGATTAATTAGATAAAATTTACACATGACGGTAAATAAAGCTCAACAAAATAGAATAAATAAAATATTGAAGAGTAAAAAAAATAATTTTCTGAAAAGGGCCTTAATCTAATAAGGAGTACCTAAAATATGCATAAATTTTTGACGTTGGGAATTTTGTTTTAAGCCCCTCTACAGTCAATTTAACAGTTGCTGTAATAGTCAATATAGGTTTCTGATCATACCTGGTACTGGGGTTCTGACACAGAGGTAGCGCACCTTCCTCTTGATCCTCCCTTCCGGTCTTCTGTTTTCTATTTGTGAGATGAGTGAATGTGCACGTCTGTAAAAAGAGGTTGTGCAAGCGAATGTAATAAGTGTGTGTCATCTGCATATGAGCTAAATGTCAGATTTCTGACCTTGGGTTCTCATGGGTTCCTACCCACAGAAGCTACTGCACCCCTCCTTCAGTTGTACAGTGGACGCGTAATCATCATCATACCTGGTTTTAAAAATTGCAAAAGAATTGCATTTGAATCATCAAAAGCGTTCCAGGTGTAGTGAATGAAGGTCGCGGTATGAACCTGCGATGCTAGGGCCTGTAGCTGAGTAATATGACCTTAATACAAAAGTCGACTTCAGTATCGTAGGTGTTATCTGGTTTATAAGGCTAACGCAACAGTACTGCCCCACCAGTGAATCAGCGAAGATGCGAACGATTTTGAATTTCTCTAAGCGTTATGACGAGTGGTTGCTTGCTCGTCAAGTGAGTCTGACGATTTTGCTGTGAGTAGATGGCACCACGACTGTTGCTAAAGGTTGCGTTATCAAGGCCACCAATGTAGCGAGAGCCTGTAGCCGAGTAACATGATACAAAAGTCGACTTCAAAACCGTAGATGTTATATGGCTTATAAGGCTAACGTTACACAAGTATTATTGATTTGGTTGATAACTTCTTTTGTTAATTCCCATACAGAATAATTTTCCAGAATGTTTAAGTGGATCTTTGGTGAAAGAGCTTTGTCTGATGTATATTCGTGTAGTAAGACTTACGCAGGAGCTTAACTCTACCTACATTCTAGAAAGTTTGAAAGAGTAGCAGAGGGAATTTTAAGGTCTGGAAATATATCACACTTGATGGACGACATTTGTTTTTGAAATCAGTATAAAGAATTCGTATGATAACTTAAATACTTTGTTCAATAATTAAATATCACAGTTAAATTTTATTTTATCCTAAAAAATTTCCGTCTATATGTATTTTAGGGCGTTAATTATTTACAAATAATCACTGATATTAATTGGTTGTAGGGGTAGCATTTAAACACTATACAGGGTAAGTCAAAATGAATATAGCGATTACAAACGGCTATAACTATTTAATGAAAAAATATTTATCGATAAGATTTACACAGAATGTAGAAGAATCTTCAAAATTTTATATACAGAAGTCATAGATGTTCTATGTGACTTCCCTTGGTCACACGGACAACATCTAATCGGTATTCCATTTCACGCCATACATTCTGAAGCATTTGTTCATTAACCGACTCAAGCGCATTACAAATGCGTACTTTCAGTTCTTCAATTCAATTCAACGTTTTCCGATGAAACACGTGGCCTTCCGCTACTTTTTCCTTTGCACAAACATCCTGTTTCCTCAAACATCCGATGCCATCTGCGTATGTTGTTCGCATTTGGAGGTTCTTCATTGTACCGCTGACGAAATTTTCTCTGCACTGTAATAACAGAACGGCAACTGTGAAATTCCAACACAGAGAATGCTTTCTGCACGGGACTAGCCATTTCCACTAATGAGACGCCGCGCTGAACAGGTTTCTTGTCGTTGCGAAGTTCGATTTCGCGCATGCGCAGGCATCCGCTTGGCTGCACGTGCGCTTTACGTTAATAAATTTTGAAGTTCCGTCTACATTCTGTGTAAATCTTATCAATATATCTTTTTTCATTAAATAGTTATAGCCGTTTGTAATCGCTATATTCATTTTGACTTACCCTGTACAATGCCTGTGAATTTTTCGAAGCCTGTTACATTTGCATAATTCGTAAATTGCTAAGAATCTGATAAATGGTCAAATGGTTAAAGAAACAGAGATTAATTCTAGTTAACAACTCAAAATGTTATTTGATTAGAACATGTGTCGTTGAATTTTGCTTAACGAATAAAGGTATCAATTATTTTTAAACCTAAGCAAAATTAAATATAATAGCGAAAGAAAATTTCAAATACATCAGGTGGTTTCAACTCAACTTTCCTAAAAAAAAATGAATAAAAATCTTAATTATAAATAACAATATTATATTACATTTCATTTTCTTTCAACAAAAGGTTTTAAATTATTTAACATTTCTGGTTCTTTAAAAACAATTAAAATTTATTATATGCATCTTTTAAACTTAATGAATCTTGCTCTAGAAAGAAATGTTTGCTACTTTAAGCTCCTTGAATTTTTGTTCCATTTTTACATTCCTTTATTCCCATGCTCTCTCCGTTGTAAACTTACAAAAGCCTTGAAATCTCACTTAATGTTTGTTTCTTGTTTCAGGGATAATGAATGTTTTGAGATAAATGAAGAAAACATGTTTTAAAGTTTCATTATATATGCTTTGAAGTTAATTTATCATTTAAGATTTCAAGAAAGAATTTAATTAAAATATTCTTTCCGGAAACAACTTAATAAATATAAATATTAAAAGGAACTAATTTTAGTTTTCAGAATCCTTTGAAGAATACTGTGTGAAAAATATGTTAATGGATTATGGAGGTCTTAATATTTGATATATTGTAGCTTATTTCAAAATGTCTAAAAAGTTTTATTTAGAAAGAGAATACATATTAACAAATAAAACCAAAATTAACCCGTTTTTAATTTCATTTTAATGTTCAGAACCAGCCCGTGGAGAACGAAAAACTCGAAATGGAAGCTCGTGTGATTTTCGTACTTAAGCCTTCTTTTACAAAACACTTGATATAAAATCGTTATTTAAATATTATGACTTCAATTTTGGAAACATTTGCTAATCACTGCTACCTTATATGCATTAATATAAAGGCTATAACATTTATAGAAATGAAGAAATAAGCAAAACAATCAACTTTTAATTATGCCCACGAAAATAAATATTATATACATGAAAACCAAGTTATAAATATAAAAATTCTGGGTACTTACGTATTATACCGTTTTCGCCAACGATCACCAATGGTTTAGTAACTCATTGGCGACGGATTTAAATTTGGCGATAGAGATCAACAGATTTCACCATTTTAGGATTGTCATAATTGGCGGTTTAGCAACTCATTAGCGACGACTTCAAATTTTCCGATAAAGTTGAAAGGTATAATATGTAAGCACCAAATTCTGTAATATTTAATACTCTTTTACAGCAACAGTCATTTGAACACATTTGCCCATGTTCTCCTAACGAAATAATCCGAAATAATTAAAATGAAAGCCTGGTTCCTTTTAAAACGCACGTTACTTTTCTGTTTCATCAAAAAACTGTTTGTTTATACAAATAAAATAATTAGTTTGACATCAATATAAAACAATATTGATTCAAATCCTTCGTAAGAGAAAGAACTATTTAAAAATTAAATGATTTTCTGTAATATCGTATATTTTAAACAGATGAATTAAAACACAGATGGAATAACTTTTAATAGATTTTTCAAAGCAAGAAAGAAGGAAATATTACAAAATTAAGTACACATATGCTACATTCGAAGCAGCACATTTCAGCTATTTATTACATTAATTATGTCAGTACTTGGACTTAATAATTCCGCAATCAGCAATATTCTTTACATTTATACGCTGCAATCATTCTTTAACAATGCAAATATATATAAAAAACTAAATTGTATTTAATAGTGGATCTTGCTGTATTTATTACTACATATAAAATAATATTGAACATAATTCTATGCCTTTCCAATGATCTACACAAATCAATGATCTGTTGTTTCTGAGTTATGAGCCGAAGCAGACATGACGATCGTTAATTTCCTTCCTCGAAGACTAAGCCCCGTAAACGCAAAGTTAATAACTCAACTGTGGTTTCGTCAAATAAACTGATTTCCTGGTTCCACAAGCCAAAGCCGATTATTGGTTTGTTATCGGATGTGGTCGAACCATCACTTACAATTGCAACCATCGCACATCCCATCAAGGCTATGAGAGCCATGCAATTTATGCATTTCGACTTGGGTTTTGACTTTCTAATCTTGCCAGGAAAGACTCATTTGAGTCCATCTTCCTGCGAGTCATCGTCTGTTTCAGTGTTTCAATATATATAAATTTGTGCTTTAGAATATTTTTTTCTCATTTGCCATAAAATCTTAAATTATTTCATTAATAAAATCACAAATTTATAGGATGCAATTAATGATTTTAGAAAATAATGCTTTATTTAATTTTCTGAATAATTGTTAAATAATTACTAGATATATTTCAGTAGTTATAAATTTGTAAAAGTTAAATTTTGCTAATTTAAAAAAGACACAAAAATGAAAGTTATACCTATTAAAATAGATGGAGTATATTTTTTCACTTCAGAAAATATACGTGACTATCTTTTGGGGATTTATCCCTTGAACAAAAGAAAGGACTTGAAAATATTCCATTTTATAAAAATTGTTGAAATAAGCAAAAAGTGTTTCAATTAATACTATAGAATGTTTTGATGACATAATCTATTTTAAATTAATATAACAGAATGCTTTGATGGCAGAACATATTTTAAATTAATATAACAGAATGCTTTGATGACAGAATCTATTTTAAATTAATGCACGTTCAAATTTCATAACCAAAATGTAAATTTATATCAAATAGATAATAAGCGTTAAGGAGTTTTTAAAGTTATTCAACATAGCAACACTCTTGCAAACAGCTACCATCATCATTACAGCCAGAACTAAGCGTTAGCGTTGCATGATGCTGTTTATACGGGAAGTTTAATTATAACCACCCCGTAGAATAATTAGAAACAGTTCCTAATGTAATAAAACTCTATTTTTAAGCATTTATAATCCTTTTATATGATAAATAGTTATATAAAGTTTAAGAACACGTCAATTTCCTGGCCCGTTAATAATGTTTACTATTCTATGCCATGTAATTAATGAAACGTGCTTAAAGGTTAGTGGAGATTGAATACTGATAAAACAATCCCTCAAAAATCACAAGACATGTATTTGTAAAAATCTCTAGAAGAGGTCGGAAATTACAGCAGTCACGAATCACCATTCGCAGTCCTAATTCAGCTAATATAACAGGAAACTGTTTCCAAAGGCAGAAGTCGCAAATACTTCAGTTAGATGACGACTTCTGTGTGCTGGAAATAACTCTCAAGTCTTCAATACTATCTCCATGTTCAATTGGGCCGTGATAATTATATCTGATTTGGAGTGAAAATCCAGAACTTTTTAGAAGTTTCTGTAAAGTTTTAGGCAATCTTGCTTAGTAATGGTTCTAGAGTTCAAGGGGGGGATGCATTTTTCCACATTATCTATTTTTCGCCATAAAATCGCCAAGTCGTCAAATCACTGGTAATGCCGTTCTACGTAAAATAATTCTACATTGCACGAATTCGGTCCAGAATAGAAATATTTCAGACTTGTCTGATAAACGAATACAAATATTTACTAAGTTTGTGACAATAACATCTTAAATGGATACCATGTGATTATATATATATATATATATATATATATATATATATATATATATATAT
>JAOUZG010005720.1:1717146-1735913 GCA_026289955.1 Argiope argentata | reverse complement strand
ATATATATATATATATATATATATATATATATATATATATATATATAATCCATGAAATTGTAAACCTATAAAAACTTAAAATATATTTAATTAAAAAAGCCCGAAATCGAATAATCTACGCACTCCTTAGCTAGAACTTCAGTCTTCCTATCGGCCGTGGGATTTGACGGCCTAAACTAATCTCTCATTGGACAATGTACTCATCCCCAGTATCCTTCCTGATTTGGCATTCGCTTTAATTTCTTCCAGTCTGTTTCATTTGCTCTTTAGCATTGCTTGGGTGCACATCTCTCTCTTAAGGGTATGTTCTAGACTATATATATATATATATATATATATATATATATATATATATATATATGTCGTCAAATATATAAATTATAGGACTCAAGAGATCAAATTCGACTAGATCGAAATTGATTTTGTTAATGACAGGATGATTTCCGAGAGTTAAATAAAAAAAACACTATCTTTACGGATATCTTTGAGGCAGCGAAAGTGTTAGAAAAATATTAATGAATACGTTTGTGGCTTCTTTTCTTGAAATATTATCTTTATTTTATACTGTTAAATTTAACTTTTAGTCTTCAGTCATTTTAATGAAATTTTCTTTATCTTATATATCTGAATCATTATATTCAAATGTTTCTTTAAAAAAACATTTCATTTTCTTGATAAAAATTTGTTCAAATTTAAAGTATAAATTACAATAATTTTCATGTATTAAATATGCATACATAATATTACATTTTTTATGTGATATTACCTGCCTCATAAAAGAAGCAAAGAAGAAACTAGAATGCATACAGAATTGTAATAAATATACTACATAGGGAACTTTTACGGCATTTAAGTCCAGAGATAATACTATACCAACCTTCTTAACGCTTCTGCTTTTCTGCTGCGCTGTGTGCTGACTCTCCTTGTCTGTTACCTTGCAAATAATGCCTACTTCCAGTGATGGAATAAAACGAACTTAAAAATGCAGCTGTCTTCTCCATAATTTCGGCCACGACTCTGCTATCTGCTTTTATCAAATAATGTAAATGTTTTACATATATATATATATATATATATATATATATATATATATATATATATATAAGATAACAGCAATGATTCATAGTTCTACGTCAACTTTTTAAAAACGGATCTGTATTCAAAGAAACATAGATAACAATACATTACTAGTAAAAGCAGTTAAATAATATAAAAGGCGATTTAAAGATGTTAATGTATATTGTCATTAATGCCTTCGAGATTTAATTATTCGTTGCCTCCAATTATTCAAAAACCCCTAACGGAAACAAAATCGTGTTTTCACATGATAATAAATATAAATTAGGATAGTCATAAAGTCATTATTTTTAATTGAACAATTTAATGAAAGATTCTGGGGATATAATAAGGATGTAATGAAGTAAGATAAACATCATCTCTAACTAATATTTACTTTAAAAAACTATTTAAATCCAAACTTTTTTTACTTAAAATGCTCATTTACAAATTTAAGAATTACATAATTAATAGAGTTTAAATACTTTTTCATATATTTATAATTAATAAATTTATGGCAATTTAAGATTGAGAAGCGTTACCACTTTTTAATAATTAGCGAAATATTTATAAAGGTGGGGTTGTGTTTGGAAATTTTTTTATTATAATAAATGTAGGCAAATAAGGAAAAAATATTTTGAATTTTAAATTTATGTATATAAAAAATTATACAGATTAGCATGAAATCTCTGCACAACTTAATTAAAAGTTTGTTAAAGAATATTAAATATGCAAAAGCTCTAAACCTCAGAATTAGATAAAATGAAATCCGCCAATTACCATACTTTATTTTTCTCATTTTTTCTAATATTATGTTTGAATTTGCATTATCAGCAATAAGATAATTCCAATAAAAATTAATTATATATGGTTAAATAATTAACTTTTACGAAATCTTTAAAAATCTTTATGTAATGCATATTCATATTTCAAGTCGTGCTTCATATTCAATGGCCATTTTTTACGCAAATAAACTGACGCAATCTTTTAGCGAAAATTTTATTTTATACATTTCTGTTCTTTTATTTAGTTTTATAGAAAGTTTTAAATTATTTTAGAGTTTTTACAAATTTTTAATGCCAGCAAAAAATGTATTTTTTTATAGACATTTCTACTTTGAGGAAAATATTTTTGGAATAAAAATTGCCGCTATTTATAAATTATGCGCCTTGAAAATTTTTGCACTGCGTTTATCTCTATTTTTTTAATGTGTTTCTTAATTTTAGCTTTTAGCTTCCCAATTTTGTTTAAAAAATAATATTTTCAGTTAGGAATTATGTTTAATGATAAAAGAAAAAACATGTATTTTAAATTTTCCTCTTTTAATTGTTCTTTGCTGCTCTGTATTTATTTATTTATGTTTTATAAATTCCCTTTCCAATTTTGATTCAAATATTATGTTCGTAATGAAACAGTTTAGTAATTCTAAGGAATCAATAAATAATTATCAGAGTACAAATTACATAATTTACCTAAATTATTTAGTATAAATACAACCATATTTTAGTATATAAAATATATAATTATTCAATTTAATTAATAAACATTCACTTTTGTTAAATATTACGGCTTCTCAAATTGATATTAAGAATTTTAATTCTAAATTAATGCTTTATTAATAAATTTGTTTTCAAACTTAGAAAAATACACCTTGTGATTTTAAAATTGAATATCCAGATACAGAAAAAAATCTTCTTCATATTTAACTATTTAATTTTTATTATTAGCTCTCACATATTATATATATATATATATATATATATAATATCAAATGCTCAATCTTAAATAAAATACTTATTATATTTGTTAAACTTGTACATTCTTATTAAATTAAAAACGGATTTCTTCGCGACTAATCTCCATTTCCCCACTGTCAAATATTTAATACATTCATTGTGCTTTTTCCCCATGCTATTGATATTTTCGGTCGATTATTTCAAAAGATTCTTTATTTTCTTCATTTTTGATGAATTTATAATTAAACATTATTAATTAATTGATTTTTTGGATTCATTTTGGAGCACTTTCGAATTAAAATACCAAAAAAATAGAGGAAATTAAAAATTTCTAATTTGTATTATGTTACCCCAAATGCCGTAGAAAATTCATTAATTCAACTCCAATTGAATGTGTTCTGAGTCTGTTCTGGATTATTTTTAACGGAATACTCACTTAATTTTGTTTTGGTGAGAAATAATTTTTTGATCAATTATTTATATTAATTGTAATTATTTAATTAAAATTAAGTAAAATAATTTTATTTTTGTTGATTTAAGTTGAAATGAATTTAATTTTTTATATTGCTTACTTTATCCCTCTAACAATACCTGCTGCATTTTCCATAAAGAAATATAGTGGTAATTATAGCATTTCTCCCATGTTTTCGTACATATGTAAAACTTGCAATTGAAACATTCATCTCATCTTGGCTATCTCCCAGCAAACGATTTAAGAAACCTTTTTATACCTTTTATTTAGTTATTTTTTTAAATTTTCCACTAACTCGTGCGTTGCCTTTTTTTCTTTCATTATTAAACTACGGCCATTATAAATGCTGGTCATGGAATGACATTTTTTCCCTATATTCTTATCTATTTGAGTCATTGTTTTTGTGGACGCTTTCTTTCGGAAAAAGACTTCCGCTTTCCATGCATGAGTGAAAATTAAAAAAAGAATGTTTTTCGATTCATGAAAAAAAGAGGGTTTGAACTACCGTTTCCCGGCATTCTTTATCTACTGTCATTGGATTTACATTTCAATTCTTTTTTTAAATTCTTTTTACAAGACAGAAATTTATGTGCTGGTCGTTTTACAGCTGCTGCTATAAACTGGTATTCTGAGTTTAAATATATTTGGCTTCGGGATATTAAAGAAAAATATTTTGGTTTATTTTGATATAATGATATAATTCAGTTTTGACGTGTCAAACTATAGAATTCGTTGATCAAAAAAGGCTTTAAAACAGTAAAATGGAATTTTTTTTCTTTTGGTTTAGAGGTTTCACAACTGTTTTTATTTTGAAATCTATAATATGATTTTTGATACTTTTCGGGGTTTCGATTTTGATACTTAACCGGGCACCAGCCAAAAATCGCCAAATTTCTTAGTGATTTTAAACCAACAAAAAATGCCAAATGTCTTTGGCGATTTTAATTTGGCACCGAGCTAATGGGAAAGTACCTAATTCTTGAATTTATTATAGTTGATCATCAGATGTATATAAAATGAAATCAACTCAATTGAATATTTTTTTCTTTTCAACAAATAAGTAATTGTGAATTAACATTCAGTCTTGAAAATGTGATTGATTATTAATAAACTTTTATACATTTTATCTGATAAAAGTTAGTTTTATAGTATACTTTCATACAAATTTTGATAATTGTTTTGTATTTTTCATAGGATGATTATAACTGAAATTCAGATGTTTACGCTGAATTAATAATTTGTTTGCTAAACACAATGCCACCACAAATTCATATTATTTAGACATTAAGCATTTAAATATTAATAAAAGATAGTTTTGTTTTGGGACGAAAATTCAACAAAGGAACTGATTTTATTCTTTTTGAGTGAAAACTTTTTTTATAAACTAAATAACAGAATTGAGGTACTTTTCTGTTAACAGGGCCAAAGTCGTCGTCATATGAATCGTCATATGAATTGCCAAAGAAATTTGGCAGAATTTATATGACGATTCTTTGCTTTAAATTAGCTGTCAGAAATCAGGCGAAATTTTTCGATATTGGCTAACTATTTGCCATTTTTTTGCAAATAGTTAGCCTCATCCGGTTAACGAAAAATTACCTGAATGACCTTTGTATTTGATTTCCCTTTAGACTGATGCCAACGTTCAATAAAAAAATCGTTTAATAAAGTACTAATTTTTTGTGATTGTTTATCTATATACGTTTTATTTTGTATTATCGAATTGCTAATGGGTATAATCCTTGCATACGTTACCCATTGATTTTGCGACTTTATACCCAGAAGAAATGACGTCATTTCTACCACGGGCGCTCGTTGGCTGGTTACCTAGGCTATGGTTCCTGTTGAGTTCTTCAGATGTTTGGCAACATTCGTAAATGAGTCATTTTTGTCTTGGCGACATTTTTAAAAATGGTGCCAAAAATTCCAGATTCTATGTTATAAAGTAGATACTCTTAACAAAAGCAAGAAGCTAACAACTATTTTTTAATGACATATTTTATTCATGAAAAATTACAGCATTGTTACTACTCTCGCTCAATTGAAATCTAATTATTACAACGTTGCAACAAATTTCGAATTACAAGCATAAATATTCCATTTATTTTTTATTTGACTAATTACTTTGGTTCCTTATTTCGTAAAAATGGCTCATATTATCCTTGCTAAATGAGGGAAAATAACATATATAGATGTACACATACATAAGTTATATTTTTCCCTAATTGAGGATCAATTAGGATAATAGGGAATTGATTTTGGGGAATTATTTTCTGAGGTATGAGAAGGAAAATAAATCTATAATTTATAAGTACATAATCATGTTTGGAAGGCTCATTAAGCGATACATTGCTACAATTTAATTTATTAATCAGCCAATCTTAATTGCAACAACGTTCATAATCTTAACTCACAAGATATGAGACAGTTGCTAGAAAGTATTTCAGATTTTACTTCAGAAACTTTGAGAAAATTATACTAGTAAGGATAAGAAATTGTTACTTATTGCCACAGAACTTATATTATCACTGTTCATAGTACCTGAAATTATAATTTTAATTTGAGTATTTCAATGGAAATATTTTATTTTATGGAATATTGCATACAAAATCAAAATTATTTAACATTTCTTTGGGACAGGTATAAATTCATATTCTACTTTTAATTTCAACAGTGAAAAATCAAGAAATGATCATTTATAAAACAGAAATATTTGAACGTATGAAAACTAAGAGCAGATTTTTTTGGGAATGGAAACTTACTTAGAAATTAATTAGAAATGGTCGTTCTTTTTACCTGCGGAGAAACTGATTCCATTTCAAATGAAATGTTCAGTCAAAATTTTAACTAATTTTTGATTGATGCATTTACGATGCTTGAAAATATCAGAATCACATAAAACATATTTTATTAAAATTTAATGAAATAATATTAATAACAGCCAAAACAAAATTAGATTTCATAAAATTGGGCCCTTTCTAACTTTATCATATTCTACTGAACACAAACGCTTCAAAAACTACAATCTTCTCACATTCTAATATATAATCTGTGTGTTTTGTGTACACATTTATAATTTGTTAAAAAATCAACTATAGCTAATTTTGGATGTTACTTTTTCCACCTCCATAGGCCCCCTTCTATCCGAAGAGATATAGAATTATAATCTTCAGGTATCTGTTAGTCTCGTGTCTGTACACCTTTTTGGACAGTTTTATTTTTCATCTACGGTAACTTAATCATATCAGATTTTGCTGTCTTGAATCTATATCAAATGGATATTAGTAACAAATTTTCAAACAAGAAAAGTATGATAAAATTAAATTTTAATTTGGCATAGAATTAATAAAAACGCATCATTTTCGGGGCATTAGTTTCTAGAAATCATTAACAATAAATCTGGAATAGTTGACACTCATAAAAGCTCTTAAATCTTCGTAAGCAATCTTAAAAGCTCAATATTTTGAGCTAACGTTTTTCAAATTTTAATTATTTTATTATTTTTAATTATTAATTATTAAATTTTTAATTTTTAATTATTAAATTTTTAATTTTTAATTATTAAATTATTAATTATTAAACTATTAATTTTTAAATTTTAATTATTATTTTTACTATTGTACTATAAAAAAATTCATTAACTCATAGCCTCATTGGAAATTCATTATTTTTATTTCACATTCCTCGATATGAAATAAGTAATTTACCGGTAGCTTAAAGAATAGTAATCATATTATACAGCTATTTTCGTCACAGTTTGTAAGTAATATATTAATATTTAGTCAAAATATGTTTTGAAACAATATTTATAAAATAAATTTAAAATAAAACATTTTTAATTGAGGTTCAAAACAAAAATTTGGAATAGCGATTTGATTTTAAAGATTATCGACCATAATATTTAAACAAAAAAATGTATATATTAGAGAAGGGAAATAATTTTAAATAAATATAAAATATTTATAGTAAAATACTGTAAAAAATAATTAATTTTGAATAGAAAAATGAGCAAAACTAAAAAAAAAAATATTTAATCAAAATGAAAATATTTTATTTTTGGGAAATCATTTAAATACAACGACGAATTTTTTTTCGTATATCATTAATTCTTTGAGGTTTAACTCAAAATTAAAGTTTAATATTTCAATCAGTTCTTAAGATACTCAATATATTATCACAACATCTATTTCGTATTTTATTAGACGATTTGATGTCCCCATGTACTCTAGAATATTTCTTAAGTGTATTTACTGGTATAGAAATAGATTAAATAAATATTACATAATCCTTGAATAATTATTCAAGATTCAGATATTCAAGATTATGTAATATTCAATTCAATAATACTTCAAAGATTTTAATAATTATTTCTCTTATTAAGTTAGTTTTTTTAATCTTCTTTTCAAAATTTTGATTATTTTTTTAATTTTTTTAATGGGAAATGTCTTCTTAATCATTTTGCATAGAGATTTATATTCCTTTTTCGAATTTATTTAGCAATAATTCAAAAATTTCTACATATTTTTATGTCCGGTGAATGAGAATCATTTCATCAAATATAATAAGATTCATTTTAAAATTTGAAACTCAAATGCAAAAAGCTTACATATTCCTGTAGGAAATAATACAGAATTACTTACTAACCAAAAATATTTAAATATATGTTTGAATTATTTAAAAAGGAAATTTCGTACAAATATGGTAATTCGCACAAAAAAAAAATATGGATAAAAATAAAAATATATTGAAGATAGAATCCACCTTATATTAAATATTTTTTATATTATGTATTATGAAATATTTCTAATATATTTTCCAAATAATATGTAGAATTGAGAAATATTTAATATGACGAATGACTCTTCAATTCTTTCGTAACATATATTATTTGATGCATTTTAATATTCTTAAATATGTTGTCTTTTTTGTCTATTAAATAAGTATTATTTTTTTTGTTTTAAATATTTTTCTAATAATAATTCACATTTTTAATATTATTAAAATATGAAGATAGATTTCAGTGCTTAAATATTGTTCTATTCTATTGAAAGTTCTTATTCAAATTTACATTTCTCGTACGAGGAATGATGTAGTTTTTACTAATGGCACTTGCCATGGACAAGCGTGCTGTCGGCAGTCAGCGATTTTAAGACGAATAAGTGTCTTGTTTTTGAAGTACCGCCAACTAGATCCAAGAATACGACTTAGCTACACACTTATTGCAAAGCGCCTTCTTACAGGGGGGGGGTAATTTATACACCTTACAGATAGAACACAGAAGAACAACCATGTCCGAACTGGGACTTGAACCTAGCTTTCTGGGAAGGTGCGCTACCCCTGTGAAAGGACGCCGGAAGAAGAATGATAAAATATATTATTAAATTATATTTAATTTCAAGTAAACAAGGTGAATATTTTACATTTTTCTAATTAAAGTTAATAAATAATTTGAAAAAAAAACTTGTTTACCTCTTTTTATTTATGAATGACAAAATTTATATTTTGATAGTTATGAAATGTGAACTAAAATATGTTTTAAAGATACGGTTGTCAGAATTGGAATATTTTTTATGTATTATACCAGATATAAAAATACCTTCATATTTTTTTCATTATATTTCCTTTCTAGTGTAGTGTAGCTAAAAAATAATCTATGGCGATTCTTTATTTTTGGAAGCATAAATTTAAAAATTATTACAAGTATCTATGGTAATAATTTCCAAAATTTTAAAAAATGCCGATTTTTTGTTTCACATATCAAATTATGTTGTTTTTCATCTGCCAGTTTTGTTTTGAATCTTTTTTATATAAGTGTTTTGATTAATTTCCTTTCCCTTTCTCTATTCTTGATTATAAGATCTTTTAGCCGTGGTATACATATTTTGACCATTCAGTTATAGGGAATCATAATTAATGAACGCCGTTAAGTTCGGACACCTTTTGAGGAAAAATCAATGCATTGATAAATAGAATATTGCTGTAAAAGGAAAGACTGTTATAATTAACCATGGCTTGATTGGCAGATCATCGAACAGTAAATCCTTTGATGTCTGGTTCGATTCTCGGCCAACGCATTTTATTCAAAGACTGGAATTTAAATTTAAAATTGCTCCGATTATTTCTCTAAAATCAAGATGATTCCAGAACATTCTTTACCATTCGAGCGAGCAGATTCTCGAATGTTCTCCAGATGTACAAAAGCCGAGTTCTGCTCAGTTCTTCCTTCTGTTCTTCAGCGAGTTGCTTGGTGCTAATAGAGGCAATTGTTTCTAGCTATCCGTGTCTTTAATTGAGTCTTCATGGCAGTATAGACGTTCTTGACAAGATTGTATGAAGAGAGAAGAATAGTGAAAGTTCCTAAGTTTTGACGTCCATCCAGTTAGCCTTGTTCTTTCGATGGGAACGGCATGTGTCTTTTCACTTATAAATCCCCCCTTCCATCCCTGGATGTCTGTAGACAGTATACTCCAATACCCTTAAACGCAAAAGCTGTTTTTATACAAACAAGCGTAGATTTCAAACAGCTGGGGTTAATTTTAAGATGCCCTATGAAGAATCCATTTATCCCTGCGAAGAATTGTAGACATTTGTGTAATAGACTAAGAAACTGTGGGAAAGTGCCCTTTTGAATTATGTAGACCAATACATGTATGGATGGTTACGGTGTTAGATTCGTTAGATTCGTTTCCGAGGTAACAATTTCGGCCTAAGATTCGGCCTATATTCTGACAATGAAGCGTTGCGTGGGAATGTCATGGTTTGGAGAAGTATCTTTGTCTTTGGTATCGGTCCCTTCAGGCGTATTCAGTATCATGGATAAATTTCCGTATGAAGGCGTCCTTGAGAACACCATGGACTCAATTCTCTTGGTCCAAGCTTCATTTCCCAACTGGATGATGATCCGAAGCACCGCTCGCAGTATATCAAAAATTGATCCCAACACCGGCATAGAATCCTCCTTGACTGCTTAATCAAATCCCCAAACTTTAACATTGTCCATTGAGTATGGACAAGCTAAATCCTGGTATGGAAGCCAAATCCCGTTGAAGAGTTCTGCCAGGGAAATAAGGGAAATAAATCCTTGTATTACCAACTAACACTTCTTGATTCGCTAAACTGTAACCATGGACATTAAGCTTTTATTGATGCTAAAGGTTTTGCCACCAGGTATTATGTATTTGTTCATATTTTCATTGCTTTTGGAAATGTTGTATGCGTTAAACAAACTTGTCAAATGCGGAGTATTCTGAATTAAATGATGAATTTGTTCATTACGATAAATTTTCGACTTTCTGAATTATCATTAATTTATGAAGATGATTGCGTATGAAGATAATAAAAAAATATCTAATTTACTAAGTATCATGTTATAAAATTACGTAACAAAATCTTATTTGTGTTAATTAAAGTGTTTAATTAATGGTTATTACACTAAAAAGGAACGAAAATCACTTTGTTATTTGTCTGCGAAATTAACTGCTACACACTGGACTTAACTGCAAATGTTTAACTGCATCGGTTTTACATCTATATATTTCATTTTCTTATTTACCCATTGCTAATACTAAATTAAAATCTAATCGATTATTATTTTATTCATTTGCTTGTGAGTTAGCGCAGATATAAAGTTAATATATCAAACATTTTTTCTATGTTTACCAAAACTTTTCGTTTTAGTTACATTAGCTTGAAAAGGTTTTTTTCTCGAAGACTGAATACAAATTACTTGATTTACCAGGAGTTAAACATGAATTTTCAAAACAGAGAAAATGTTATTATATTATAAATAATATTATAGTATGATGAAAGAGGAGATAGTTGAAATTGTTTTATTACTGAAAGCATTTTAAAGCTGATCGACATTGTGGTGTTTTCTATCTAAAATTAATTCTTATAAAAAATCGGCTCTTTTTTCTATTAATCAAAAAAAAAACACCTATAGAGTATTTGATAAATGTTAAGCCCTCTAAATTCCAATGGGATATTTTGCACAACAGTATTTTCAAAATATTTTCATGACCACAAAACACTCTTTTTTAATGCTTATACTAACTAAGCAGTTTTCCGAAAGAATATTTTAATTAGATTCTAGTCCAAAAGCCTGATGATAAATTATCCTTAAAGCAGTCATAATAAACACTAAAAAAGTATTTCCTTCATGTATCATTAAACATATTTATTAACCCTAAAACAAAACAAAAAAAATTTGTTTTTTTAAGTAAGATTTGAAGTCTTGGGTAAGGCCAAAATTGCGAAAGCATGACTGAAATTGCAGTAAAAGTTGAACAAAAATTCAAAAATATTTACTTAAGATAAACGAAATGTATGATTCAACGAACAATATTCATCAAGTTTAACAACTGTATTTTAATAAATAGTGTTTTGATTTTAAAGCTGTAAAATAAATATTTTAAACTCTTTTGTTATGTTACTTAATACAATGTAAATATCTAATCTTTCGAATTTTAATTTATATACATTTCCTTCGTGAAAAAACGAGTTAAAATGACATGATATAATTGAAATAGGCTTATTACATACTAACTCATTTGGGTTTAGCATCACTTAAAATCTTTATATTTATATAGATGAAAAATAATTTTTTATACATTGCAAGACATCAAATAATTTATTTATATAGAAACACAAACACGAAGGCAATACATCAAAATATTTACTAAGAGGAAGAAATATAGTTATCAATAGCGTTGGAAAGATCTTCAATCATAAATGTTTACGTTTTATGTTTTATATAACGTCTGGCGCATGAGTAGCGTCGGCAGCTCATATAATGGCAGATTCTACTATAAGATAAGGGTGTGGAGGTTAAGGATTAGGAAATGTATGTTGATATAGATAAATATGCTTTTGATGATTTGAAGAAAGATTTAATGAGTCACTTATTGAGTCACTACAGACGCTACTTCCTTTCCTTCAACCATTTCAGAGTCTATTGGGGGGGTTTTTTGGGGGGGGGGAGTAAAAATAGAGTTGCCATTAATAAATTCACCGATATTGTATAATATTTATATCTACAAAGAATGCTTTCATAAACATTCATGATCTTTGAATTCTAGAGATTAGTTGGTGGAGAAAATAAATATTAAAACGGATAATTGCTGTCATCGTAAATGAAATAAAATTTAGTATTTAGTTAATGAAATTTATATAAAATTGGAGCTAAGCTTAATGCATAAGATTTCTTTCCGATTAATTTACAAATTCTTCAGAAGGCAATAGTTTTAACCCATTACGAATATTATTTATGCAGATCAACCAATTTCGGTTTTTTATCTTTCTAATTTACAGGAGAAAAAAACAGAAAATATGTAATCTCAAAATGGTGATAACAATCACGATTAATGCCGGTTTTCAAGTTTGCTCTATATTTCAATGTTCATTTCATATATTGACTTCCCATTACTAATTTTGATTAGTTTCAAATCCAGAAATATGCTTAAAATACATCTAAACCATGTTTTTCTATAAACGTACTCCGAACGTGTTCAGATACATTAAATATATCTTTTTACATACTTTATTTTTTTGCAAATTAATTTATTTATTAAAATTTGAGAAATATTCATTCAGTTTCCTTTTGAAAATTCGTTTCCAAACTATGAAATAGAAAATAAATACTTCAATTTTTAGTAAGAATAAAATTTTGAAAAAGATTAAATAGTGTTGTGTTATTAAAAAATAAATAAAGTATAAGAAAATTTAAAAATCCATGGCATCAAGATATGAATAAGCTATTAACTATTGAACACCATTCTAGTAAAACTAACTCAAACAATATTTAAAAATAAAATAAAAATTAAAATGAAATCTTCTATACATACTTCAATGTATCATGTCAGAACATAATTTCTTGAACGGCAGAGCTCCACATGCTCGGGCAAGTTAAATTATATGTTTATTCATTTCAATAGTTTCATTGAATGAATCACTTTAATATTGTAAACGATCATTAAAATTTTATCTCGCATTTATTGTTTAAAAATATATCACATTTCCTATTTATTTCATTTCATACAATAACGTGCTCAAAATGACATTTTTCTAGGTTTTATTTATGATAGTCATTGACTTATTTTTTAAAAATCAGAGCTTTTGCAAATGCATTGGAAACTCGTTATTAAATGCTGTTTTTTGAGATGCTCGGGCAAATAATAATATTTCCATTTTTCACCTACGGATTTTTGTTGACGCCATAAACCTCATTCCCAAAATAACATCCTGTTCTGACATAATAAGAATTGTGTGATTTAATAAATAGATCTTTCTTATCTGATTTCAATGAATTCATCCGTGCATGTATTGAAAAATCTGGAATTGTAAATGAGACCGAGCTAGTCAGGCGGAAAAAAATCGGCATCGAACCGGAGGGATTGATTTTTATGACTCGCTTCCACCGAAGAATCATCGTGTAAGTGGGTCTATTGCATGTTGAATCAGTTCGGGCCAAACCGGCTAGTGTGGTGAGGGGAGATAGGTTTCATTGTATGTGGCACTCTCGTCATCTGAATAGAGTTAAAAATTACGTTTTCCGTCTAAACATATTCCTAATATTGTTTTAAAACTCGAAGTTGATGTAACTAAACTAAACGCACTCAATTGATAAATATTTTCCAATTTCAACATAACATTACATCCATAATACTTTCAGTATCAAGTCTGTAGCTTTAGAAACCACTGAATTAAGTCTTTCAAATGTGATTATCCTTTTTTTTTTGTAAAATTCTAATTAAATACATTTATTAATTCCCTATGCCGTAAATAGAATAAACTATCTCCAGAATATTCTTAGAGATTTGCATGCCAATCTGTTATCTATCATGATTATGCATGTAAAAGTTGTTATCTAAAGTAATAAGATGCACCAACATGTTTATTGCTGATCTGCTCATTATTTACAATTTCTTTCTTTCATAATTAAATGATAATAGTCATTTGTTAAAAATAAACTGGCAACAAGATTTCTAAGAAGAAATGTACTGGAGAATAATTTTCTGTTAATTTATTTCGAACACAGTAACTAATTGTTTTATATCACGTGATATTAGCCTCTTATTAGGAAGATTGCATTTTTCATGCGTGTTTTATTTCACTAAATAACGAATCTTTTTCGTATTGCAATTACGATCGTCTTTCTAAAATTAAGTTTTAGGTTGAAATGGATCATTAATTCTTCATTAAATGCTTTTTCCGGCTTCATTCGGGAAATATGCTATCTAAATCAAAGATTCCTATCCATAAAGATAAAAAAATAATGAACATTTCTAATATTTTAAAAGCTTTATGAATTCATATATCCTAATATGTTAAATGGTGGGGTAATTATTAAGAATTCAAGTATTCAATTCAATTAAGTACTGGGTAATTTATGTCAATCATAATTTTAAAAAATCTTTAGTTTTTACAAAAACAGACACAATCTTTAATTTCTGGAACACAATTAAGTGTAAATCAAACCTTAGAATGGAAAAAAGTTCTGATGATCATTTTTCAATTCTGTGAAAAAACTGGCCAACGAAATACAATTATACCGGGTGTCCAAAAGGTTCCCGTACACCAAATTTAAAAAATCATTGTCCATAATTTTGCCATACGAGTAATGAAACCATGGACATGCTTGAAGTTTTTTTCAGCAATCGGCTTATCTCAAAAAATCTTTGGCCACCTCGATCCTCTGATCTGACCATCCTGGACTTTTTTCTGTGGGGATTTTTAAAGGACAAAATTTATGAAGGTAATCCTCAAACAATAGATGATTTGAAAATCGCAATTACCCAAAGGATACAAGAAATCACTCCTAGCATGTTAAAACGCGTTTCGAAAAACATGCGCAAACGAGTTCAGCTTTGTCTCCAAGAAAGGGGTGGACATTTTGAACATTTATTATAAATGTAAGTTCAGTATGTTTTCCTTAGTTATGTTAAAAGTGACTTTTATCATTGGAATAAAAATAATTCCTTTTGAACCTATTGCTGTAGTAAAATAAATTCACAAATCATCAGTACGGGAGCTTTTTGGACACCCTGCATATTGTTTTTCGAAATCTGTGATTATATCACAGACATTATAGATTTAGAAATTTCCATCAGGAAGAATAACGGTATAATAGATTATTTTTCTCATAGATAATTTAGGTTATGAAGTTATTTTGTAAAAATTAGATAATTTTTCTTCAATCGGTATGCATAGAATTAATCTATATCAACAATATATATACGCATACTTTTTGAAGCAGAGGCAAGGCCGTAAACATAGAAAAAAGGCTTTGAATTATTAATTTCGCTTCATTTCATTCTGGGAGGACAATTGGATTCTGAATTCTACAAGTATAGAAGTGACGAGTGCAACATAGAACGACATAAAACGAAATGAGGAAAGGCTTAAGAAAATTTTATGCCTGCGAATACATATTGAGAGATTTTAGTAGGGATTTCCTACACGTGTCAATCACAAGTAAGGGAATAATAGAGATCTTTTGAAAGAATACGCTTAGCAGGGAAGTATTTTATCCCTTCACTTGGAGCGCAGGAACACATGGGCTTTCATCCGATTCAATAATTTTGCAAAGCGTCTTTTGAATTAATAAAATAGATACAGTGGGATTGGATCAGGAAAAAGATATATTTTGGAATGATTTTGATATCGGCTTAATTAAACAGAAAGTTGGGAAAAAAAATTCGGATTTAATCAAGATTTTAAAATATTATGACATATATATATAATATTTCCTTAAAACAGCAGGAGTTGTCTGTAAATTTAAGATTTAGTTAAAGAATATTCTGTAATTTATAGATGCGATTTTGTATGATATTTTAATGACTAGCAAACAAACAAGGAGTTAAATGTATTCTGAATTTCAAAGAGTGATATTGCCTTTTCATTAGGAAAATAAAACATTTTGATTTAACATCAGGAAAATTTTCCAAAAAACTTGAGAGTTAAGAAGTGTGGGTTGTGATGATTCTTTTACTTTTTTCCCTTATGAATAAAAGCATGGGGTGTATTTATTGTAGAAGGAACCGTCTTCTGAATTTCAGATGATTGATATCCTTCTGTGTTTGAGTTCAGTTTACGTGGGCGTGCCTACTAGTCATAAATTGATTGATCAGCAGACTGAAAATCAATAATCAATCAACTCATCCCTTTTATTATCCCAAATGCTTTGAATATCACCTTGAAATCATTTTAAAAGTGAGATCATTACAGATTTAGTCAAAAATTTACAAAACTAGTGAATGTGATTATCTTTTTTTTACGATTGATGATGATGGATTGTCAGAATAATGGGCAATCTAAATAGATCGTTGTATTTACTCATAATGGAAATAACATGAAATCTCATTATATCTCCATGAATATCTTCGATTAAATGATATGTAATATATATAGTATGCTATCAACCTGTATAACCATGTGTTTGTCTGAATCAATGCAACTAAATACCTTCGGAAGACCTAAATGGTAAATATCGCTAAACAGCAAGTGTTTCGTCCTTATGCAAAACGGTACTTACTTATTATACAGTCCAAATTAATCGCCAAATTTGAAGCCGTCGCCAATGAGTTGCTCAACCGACAATTGTAGCAATCCGACAATGGTGTAATCCGTTGATCTTTATCGCCAAATTTAAATCCGTCGCCAATGAGTTACTAAACCGTTGCCAATCGTTGGCGAAGACGGTATAATACGTAAGTGCCTGCAAAACTTATGATTGCAACATGTTGTTGTTACTTAAAGTATTTTACTAGCCTTAAGTATTTTACTTTTATCTGAAGTAAACCAAATGAGCACCTCTTATTTTTTTAGTAGAGTCAACTAGGGCCGAGCGTAGGATTTAGCTTCCCACACGACACATCCCATTTTTCGGGGTGGACGTTCATTCAGGCATTTCATTCACTCATCCACAGATCGTAATTTAGACATTAGAGAATGATCCCTTCTTAATCAGTACCCCCAGTGGTGTTACTCTTGACATGGATAACATAGGGACCATGGTAGATTTATACGTTCGCCAGTTACGACACACACTGAGGGTCTTCGGCCGGCTGAGCTCGAATTCACAACTCAAGGGATGCGAATCCAACGCCCTACCAACTAGGCTACCCATTGTGATTGCAACATTCGTTTTATCTTGGCAATTTTCAAACATAGATTATAAAAATCCATGTATATATATTATATTTAATTTTCAGCTAGCTTGTATTTTTCAATTTTTTATTTCGATAAATTACTAAGTGTACACTGAATAGTATTTTTTTTAAAGTAGCTATCTACTTATATCTTTGTTTTTAAGAAAATTTTCTTTAACAAAAGAAGTGAAAAAGAAAGTAAAAGGAAAATAAAACGTACCTATCCCCGGATGGATTAAATATAAAAAAGAGTTTCTTTCTATTTTAGAAAAAAAAAATGATGTGAAGGTGGTTTGAATTACAGTTTA
The DNA here is from genome assembly GCA_026289955.1 of Argiope argentata. Classification (NCBI taxonomy): domain Eukaryota; kingdom Metazoa; phylum Arthropoda; class Arachnida; order Araneae; family Araneidae; genus Argiope; species Argiope argentata. Next base: position 1,718,194 of record JAOUZG010005720.1, on the reverse strand, counting down.
ACGATGTACTTTGTCTACTAATATTTTGTTCGCGTTTGAATTTCTTCTTTGCTTTCTCTTACTAGACATATATTTATGTGCCGGTTATTTATAGGTGCTGCTATGAAGCAATTTTCTGAGAGAGTAATATATTTAACATCGGAATCTTTAAGAAAAATATTTTGGTTAAGGTTGACACAATGATGAATAACAAAGAGTTCCGGTAAGTATTTTCATATGACAAATTTTCATGTAGATAGAAATAAGTAATATGTAGAGATTACGATATGTCCATTCTCTTTGAATTAGGTAGTGAAATTCTTCGAGGAAATATAAGGTATTTAATTTTCTATTTTTTATTTTGAAATCTTTAAATTAATTCTCTCTCTCTCTCTCTCTCTCTCTCTCTTTATATATATATATATATATATATATATAACTGAAGTGACAAAAGTCATGGGATAACTGTTAATATCGTGTAGGTCCTCCTTTTGCCTGGCGAAGTGCAACAACTCGACGTGTCATGGAGTCCACAAGTCGTTGAAAGTCCTCTGCAGGAATATTGAGCCATGCTGTCTGTATAGACGTCCATAATTGTGAAAGTGTGTATGGTGCAGGAGTTTGGGCACGAACGGACATTTCGATGATGTCCCATAAATGCTCGATGGGATTCCTATCGGGCGATTTAGGTGGCCAGATCATGCCCTGGAACTGTCCGGAATGTTCTTCAAACCAATCGCGAACAGTTCTGGCCCGGTGACATGGCGCATTGTCATCCATAAAAATCCCATCGTTGTGTGGGTACGTGAAGTCCATGAATGGCTGCAAGTGATCTGCAAGCAGCTGAACATAACAATTTCCAGTCAATGATCGGTACACTCTTGATACTGTGGATCTCGGAATGTTGAATTCACTAACGATATCCGCAATGTAATGACCCATGCGTCTAGCTCCAACTAACATTCCACGTTCAAAGTCTGTTGATTCTCCCCGTGCCGCCGTAAATCACGAAAAACCTGTTCACATGAATAACTTGAACACAAATGAAAGCTCTGGAAAACGAACTGCG
>JAOUZG010005720.1:1658709-1699599 GCA_026289955.1 Argiope argentata | reverse complement strand
TGTGTAAATATGTAAATACTGTACATATTTATGAATTTTGTGTAAATATGTGAATACAGTACATATTTATGAATTTTGTGTAAATATGTGAATATTGTACATATTTATGAATTTTTTTTAAAATACTGTAAATATTTGTAAATAGTTGATTTGTATGAATTTAACTGTAATAGAATCATTGGTCAGCGAGAAAAGAACATTCTAAAAAGATTTACAAAATAATATCGCCCCATTTCACTAATTTGATGATGTAGGTGTGTTGGTGGCATAATGAGGTAGCTAAGGAGTTTTACTACAAGCTAAAATTTGAAGTAGAAGCTGAGAAATAACTATTTGTCTTAGAGAATGTTGGAAAAAGTTCCACAATCGTCCAGACCAAGCGTATGATTTCTGCGTTTGCTTCGAACTCTATAGTGGAACGCGATTTAAGACTCGGCTTAGGGAGAGAATTGGATCAGTTCGGAGAACGAACTACGTTACTTGACTTAGCTTGAGATAGAGTCTCTTAACTTTGATGTACGTTCTATGGGTATGTTATTGTTCGAAATTAGTGGATTAAATAGAGTTCTTTAGCTGTGTATTTGTAGCTTTTGTTGCTTATATTTAGTACATTTTTTCTAGTCAATAAAGCCTGCATCTTCGAATCGTTTTGTGAGAATTTTCGTAACAATATGATATACATTAAGAATTACGTTGAAGTCGGAAGAATATGTTCGAAATATGTTATTACTGCCACTTCAATACTTCATACTTCAATGTTTCTTCACTATTCAATGTCTAAAAACCTTTTGAAGCATCAATTCTATCTCATTTTTAAAAGAGTGAAGTATCTGTTAAATAAAAAAAAAATTAACGTTCTATGTATGACTTCTTAAAGCTGTTTTGGAGTCAAGAAGTACGAAAAGTTCTGACACTTTTGCTAATTTGTTTTCTTCTCATTACCATGGTTACAAAGGAGGAAGAGTCCATTGTAGTCGGAACTGTCTCCCAGTTTTCAAATGATTGATTGTCTCCGGTAATTGAATCCAGTTTATGTGGGTGTGACTGATCATCAGTTTCTGATTGATCGGTTGGCCGGAAATCAATAGGTAATCCAGCTTTCAATTTTAATACTCTATCAAGAGCTTAGGAAGTGGTAAAAGTAGTTCGTAACCACCATGTCTAAATTATAGATGAATTCGCTATTTTATTTAAACAAATATATACAAACATTTTTACGAATTCAATTTATTTATAAGTTGTCAAAATTAATTTGTAGCATTTTTAGTTAATCCCCCTTTTTTGCATATTGATCGCAGAAACTTTAAAAAAATATTCTTAGATAAAGATTTTTGCAAGTCGTAAAATACATAAATTGCTTATAACCTATGTAACTCGCAAGAAATAGCAACTAATAATCTTTATGGTTATTCAAATCTTTATTATACTATAAAACGCAAATTGTATAGTTTTATATAATTTAAATCGTATTTAATTAAATAACTTGTTATTTTCTATTTATTGTAAAGTATTTTCTAGATTAAGTTTTTATTTAAGAGTGTGATAACTTACGCCTGATGTAAAATTTGTGCTCAAGAGTTTGGGGGGGACTTTGGTTTGTCTAATTTGCTTCTAATTTAGTTCCTTCTAGAATAAACTATCCCATTTTATCCAGACCAATGAGGAGAAAAGAAATAGATTAAAAGCCCAATGTTTCTCTATATATCTGAACATACATAACTTATATAAAGCCATTCTGTGCCCCCCGTCCCTATAACGCTAAGTTATCTAACCAGTTGGATGAGCACAAGATGGGAGAAAGAGGATATAACCTTTAAAACATTAGGAAATGATATAACCTTTATTGGACATTATGTGAAAAAGGTCCAATTAGTCACTCCAGAAATTCGAAATAAATGTGCGAAGTTTATATACGAAGTAAGAGAAAAAGGTACTAACAACCATGTGTATCCACATTCTCTCTTACGTGGATTTCATTAAAGTTTTGGTACGTTTAAAAATAAATGTTTCCCCTTTTGGTTTCAAAGAAAATAACGTTTTTGCAGGTTATTCTGTATCTGTAAGTGTATGGACGAAAAAGGATATGACCTTTAATGGACATCATGTGTAAAAACTCCAACGAGTCACACCAGAAAATACGAAATAAATGTGCGGAGTAAGAGAAAAATCTACTAACAAACATGTTTATCATCTTTCTCTCTTACATGATTTTCAATAACACTTTAGGACATTTAAAAATAAATGTTTCCTCTTTTGGTTTCAAAGAAAATAACGTTTCTGGAGGTCATTCAGTATCCTCAATTGTATGGGTGGTAAAGGATATGACCTTTATTGAACATTATGTGAAAAAGGTCCAGTGAGTCAGTCCAGAAATGAAATACGAAATAAATGTGCGAATTTTATAAACGAAATATAAAAAAAAAAACTACAAGTAACTATATTTATCCCTTTTCTCCCTTACGTGGATTTCATTAATGTTTTGGGGGTGTTTAAAAATAAATGTTTCCTCTTTCGGTTTCAAAGAAAATAACGTATCTGAAGGTTATTTAATATCCTCAATTGTATTGGGTGGTAAAGAATATGACCTTTATTGAACATTATTTAAAAAGGGTCCAATGAGTCGGTCCAAAGTACGAAATAAATGTGCGAAGTTTATTTACAAAGTAAGAGGAAAAAAACCATGTTTACCCCCTTTTCTCTTACGTTGATTTCATTAACGTTTTGGGACGTTTAAAAATAAACTATTCCCCTTTTGGCTTCAAAGAAAATAACGTTTCTGAAGATTCAAATGATTAATATTGTGTTCTTTTGCAAAGAGGTTTCTTCAAAGAACTTGCAAATAAATTAAGAAGAAATACCAGAGCTACCGTTTCACTCTCATTCCGCTGTAAAATAGATTCCATAACTTTCAGTATACTAATTATTTGAGCAAGAAAATGAGCTGGCGAATAGTCAGAAATAAATATTTACTTTATCTGCATTCGAATTGACGTGCGCATATGTTTCCTCGGTCGCAGTATTCCCCAGCTATTAGCGATAGCAAATTGCATTCTTGCTTTCCTACTAATGCCCCGTTTTCGGGTATGAGATGATGAACTATTAATCGAAAATTAATTTTCCGCATTTACAAAATAGTACGCTTGCGTGTTTTCCCCGCGAAGCACAGGTAAAATTAATAACCTAAAAGATTCTCCGCAATTAATTTCAATTGTCCCGCAAACTCTGGACAGCTTTAAATCGAATCGATAATGTTGTTTAATCCACAGGCCGAGTGGAAATTATGTGTAGTCTCCGCACTTCGTTAGAGGGCGCTCGTATCGGAGAACGTGCTCGGTGGACATGAAGTGGAAGGGAAGCGTGTAGAATTATCTGGAATTTTTCGCGTTCACTTATTTTAATAGAAGAGTAATTCGGAAGAATTGGGCGTTAAAATCGAGGGTTATTTTCTCTGCTAAACTTGATATCGTTTTGGGAACGAGGAATGTACTGCCAATGAAAGCAAAGCCATTCTGCAGTTGCATTGCTATAAATATTTGAGGAAACTTATCAAAATGTGCATAGAGTACATAGACATTATAGCTTTCATGATTTCAAATCAAATTTTTATCTTAGGAAATTTGAATTATTTCTACTAATAAAGAGCACGACGTTAATACAAGCCAAATTTATTCTACTACAACTTTTTAAATGTATCTACTATAAAAACCTTGTAACAATTGAAGGTCGCGGTACGAACCTGCGACGTTTGGGCCTGTAGCCGAGTATCATACCGTTCGAGCAAAAGGGACCCTTCAGCTCGAAGGATATTATCTGGCTTATAAGGATGACGCTACAGTACTCTCCTACCGGTGAGTCGGACGGGAGACGAACCATTGGGAACGTCGAGTTATCAACGGCTTTTTTGTTGAGTAAGAGATGGCTTTGGTGCGTTGAGTTAGCGACGGCTTTGTTGGCTGGTAGATGGCGCCACGGCTTTGTGGGAGGTTGCGTTGTCAAGGTCACCAATGTAACGATTGAAGGTCGCGGTACGAACATGCGACGTTTGGGCCTGTAGCCGAGTATCATACCGATCGAGCAAAACGGACCCTTCAGCTCGAAGGATATTAAGTGGCTTAAAAGGCTGACTCTACTACCTTTTGGTGAGCAATTAATGCAAATAGAATATGAATTTTGTACCCAAACGATATCAAGAGTTTTATTTTGTCAATAAATCCGATACAGTTTTGGAATGATATACGAGGGCAAATCAAAAAGTCTTTGGGCCTATTTTTTTAGTCAAAATACGGCTGTGAATACAAAGCGAACATATGCATTCCCAGCAGTGAGCGTTCCTTGAACCGTACCAGCTGTATCTGCCTTTTGCTCCGATGAGGGGCGCTGGTATCAGTCATTTAAGATGGCGGTTGCTCTTCAGACGTCCACAGCTTATGAGCAGCGAAGTGATGATTGATTGACCTGAAGTTGATTGACTAAATACTCGTGGTTTGTGATTTGTTAAATAAATATATTCCTCCGGTCAAAGGATGTCCGAGCATGCATTTTCCTAGTAATTGTTCACTAATATAGATTGTCTTTTGTATACTTTATGAACATAGGCTTTCATCAAGAATTTTGGAAAGGCAGGGATTTTTGTTATTTTGAAAACGAAACTTTGACATTCGTATATTTTAAAGTACTTGAACAAGAATAACTCTAAAAAAAGGTTTGAACTGAATTTTTCAAGGGGGTAGTGTTTTTACATTTGTTAAACATTACAATACGTTCTCTACAAACATTTAAAAAATTGACAAAATTTCTAATTTCGCAAATAAAATATCTCGTTTAAAAAAAATACATAATTATGTTGACATATAAAATTTTGAAAAACTATATAAAATTTGAGTCTAACAGTTTTCTTTTGAATTGGTATTAGATAAGATGTGCATTTCATATACATTATTGTTTAAGATCAAATATATGAAGAATGTTTCATATTTTAAAATTAGTACTATTTTCAGATATATAAATAAGCATCGAAAACATAAATATAAAGAAAGTAAAATTTCTTTAAAAAATAAATATTAGGCTCGAAACACTTTTACTTTACGAGGGTGTTGAAGCATGTTAGTGAACTTCCGGTATATAAAGTTAATTTATTAGTTTTAAAAAATTAAAATAGGTTAGAAAACAAATTTGAAAATTAACTCATAATTGTTTTAACCTTCGAATAAATAACCGAAGAAAAGTTAATTGATTTCATCAGCATAATTATTACAAAATTTTTTTGTTCCTTACTAGACACATTTTATCTTGGAATAAATTATTTCCTTACTCGTATTTTTATTCCCAATTTCACCTCCTTTCCTTCAATTTCTCTAAAAATTAATATAAAAAAAGCAGATAAAGAATAATTAATGAAATCAAAGAAAGATTATGTGTCATTCAAATATAAAGTAAAATAATATTTATTCAGGATTATAATTAAAATATAATAATATTATAATACCTTATATACAACAATACAATTGTAGTTTAATAAAATATATATTATAGACTCAAAGATTTCAAAACATGTAGATATTTTCTACAGAATTTCTTATATTTAGACATCTTGAAAGATCAGTTACTTCTTAAAACACGTGACAAGTTATTTATTTTAAGATAGTACATTATAATAGAGTCAAATATTTAAATGTACACAAGTATCAAATACTTAACTGTACACAAATATCAAATATTTAATTGTACACAAATATCAAATATTTAATTGTACACAAGTATCAAATACTGAACTTACACAAATATAAAATATTTAATTGTACATAAATATCAAATATTTAACTGTACACAAATAATCATTTATATTAGTTTCACGCTTCTCATTTCATAGAAACGGTACACATATTTCATGAGGCGAAAGTTCCTTTCTTCTCGACGAACAGAAACAGTATGTTTTTTTAAATTTAAGAGTTTAATTTCTTCTAAATATTATCATTTTCTAAACCAGTATGAAATGCGTGAGTTTTTAATAATTTATATCGGTTTCTTTGCAAATACTTAACTTTCATTTGTTTTTTTATTACTATAAATAAAATATATATCCTAATAAATTCTAAAATAAGCATTGGTTAAAAGCAACCTCATAAGAAATCTTACGGTTTCGTTAAATATAAATAATCCGCATAAAAGTTTGCAAGAAAAAAAATAAAAATTTTCTTTAGATTATTTGCATACTATAATTTTTTCCTTCAATTTAAAAAAATTTCTTGGTTAATATTTTGTTATTTTAAAACCAGAAAATTGCAAATGTGAACTTAAATATTTAAACTGTATTTCTTTTCGTCAAAGCAGAATACATTGAAAAATTCTCTTTTTTCAATTGCAACATAATTAAATTGAAATGTGTCTTAACTAAAAGATAATAAAGGATATACTTTTACTATATTTTAGAAATGTTTGTATTTTGACACCTTTTTTTTTTTAAATACTACGTTAAAATTAATTATACTAAACAAACAGGAGCACATAAAAAATTATTCGAAAGTTAAAAGTTTGTCTTTCCAAGTAACAAGAAAAAAAATTTACTTCATTATGTTCTTTAATATTTAATGATAAGTAATGAAGAGGATTTTACCTCATTTAAAATTAATACGTTCCCGGTATGAAACTGAATGCTTTCATTAACTTGCCTTTTTCTCAGAAAAAATATTGATTTAAAGAGGGGAGTAGTTAGTATGTATTTTTAAAATTCCTTAAATTAAGTTTTCAAACCCTACCGAATACCATTTAACTATAAATAGGGCTTCAGAGATGCTAAATTTTGCATTTTCAGATAAGAAAAAGTGTAATGTTTTGAAAACTTTAGCCACGAATTATTATATTTTATTATAATTGTTTATTTATTATTTGATAAATATTTATAATTTAATGAAGATTATTAATATTCTTAAAACTTTGATAAGAATTCTTGATAAATATTAATAATTTAATGGATATTATTAATATTTTTTTACTTTGATGAGAATTCTTGATAAATATTGATAATTTGATGAATATTTTTAATATTCTTTACACTTTGAAGAGAATTCTTAAATTAACATTTATACTAAACACTACATAACTTATAGAATTTCATCTTTCTGTTTAAATATTTTATTTAATGTGTAGTTATTTAGCAAATATTCCAAGAATTTGAAATATTTCGAATCGTTCCAAGTAAAATTTGAATATTTAAAAAATGAAATATTCATACAATGTATATTGAAAGTGAAATAGAATTCTTAAACATCAAATCAATATATACTTTTTGAGAGAAATCTGAATTCTTGAATCGCTTATTGAAATGTGAATTATGAATATAGATGATATTTTTGCCAGAAATTCTTATACATTGTAATTACATTCACATTACAAGTAAAAAAATCGTCTTTGAAACTTTTTTTTATTCGCAAATTTAAAATGTGATATAAATACCTGCAAAAATTATTAATCATGAAAATTCATGCTAAAAATGGTAGTCTGAATAGTTTTATTATAAAATAAGGAAATACATATTTCAAAATAATAGAATTGCGTTATATTTTTTAAAAATAACATGTAAAAGATATTGAATGTAATAAAGCTTAAAAAATGTATAATATATATTGGATTTTCCATTTTATATAGAGTTTAAGAATTAAATGAATTAAACGCTATTTCGTAAATATATAATACTTATGGATATTGTTGCAGCAAACTACATTATATAGTTACAATGAGAAGACCCCAGCTCGTGCAATAAAGAATGTCATGCTTTATTTCATCAGAACGCCCAAAAACACAAGTACCGAAGTGTGTCCAAAGCATACACAAAAAGAAAAGCGGCACATACAAAAATTAACAACGCTTTCATAACACATTTTGATTTAAACAAGTAATCTAAAAAAAACAATTCATTAAAATACATTCCTACTTCGGTTAACGAAGACAAATTTTATTGTAGTTACTCTGTATTAATCAATCAAAATTAATATAAATATGTATATAAATATTGTAGAGTCACAATAATCGACAAAATAAAAGGCGAACTTCCTAACAGTTTTCCATTCTCCTTTCTATACATAGTGTTGAAACTCGCAACCAAGTGATGTAAATCCAACGCCATACCAAACAGAATATTTCGGCATGACAATTACAATTACTATAAATAAATATTAAAAAATATATATACTAGCATTGAATTTGCAACGCCATTCGGGGATTCAAAGCTTTTTGTGACAACGATTTTTATGAAATGAAAATGAAAACCTTATTATCTGCACGAGCATCTCAAAAAAGGAACTTTTAATAACGTGTTGCCATTGCGTTTACAAGAGCTTTGATTTTTAAAAAAAGTTATTACTACAGCAAATAAAACCGAGAAAAATGTCATTTTGAGGACGTGATTATATGAAATGTAATAAACAGAAAGTGTGATATTTTTTTAAACAATAAATGTGGAACAAGGTTTTATGAATCGTTTGCAATACTAAAAATACTCATTCAATGAAACGATTAAAATGGATAGAAATATAATTTAACTTGCACGAGCACGTGGTGCTTGGCCGTTCCAGAAATGATGTTCTGACATGATACACTGAAATATGCATAGCAGATTTCATTTTGATTTTTATCTTTTCTTTTTTGTTATTTTTCTGCTGAAGTCAAAAGTGTGCTTTCTTCAAATGCTATATTTGAAAAAAATTGTATTCCTATGTTTGCATTTTCATTTCATAAATACAAATACCAATTACATAATTTATTTAATGCATATTTTTGAATTTTCTATTTTAAGCATTCCTGTGCTCAGCTTGTTGATTCCTTGGTTTTGAATAAAAAAATGTTTTTGAATTTTAACAAAGTACTAATAAAAGCAATAAATTCTAGCAAAATGGAGTCAAAGTTAATTTGTTCAGATAGTTTTATTGATATTATTCTAAATATATTGCAACTAAATCTATTTCTTTTTAAAAAGAAATGCTATTACTAATATTTATCTACAAACGGGTATGCATGTATTTTCAGTTGTTGAAGTACTTTTGAAAAGTTTGCATGCATATAAAAATAATTTTTTCTGTATTTTTAAAAAATGTCATTATAAAATATAGCAATAAACCCTTAAATCCTTACAAATATTCAATTTATTAATTTAACCTGAAAACTAATAAATAACTAATATCAATGTATTCATAGAATTAAAAAGAAACTTTTACAAATATTTTCTTTTACATACAAACTTTCGTTGAATAATTTATGCCTTAATTTTTCTCTATTTACATCACCTTAATTAATGTAATTTATTGTACAATGCATTGTACAATGTTAAAAATAATTTTTATCAATAAATGCAAAAAAAATGAAGTTATTGAATTCAAAAATTTTATAAATAAAACCTTAATTAAAAGTACTTATACCTGCCTTTGATATTTACCACATGCGTCTCCAAATTAATTTTATATTTGCCCATTTAACGATTAACTTACCTCGATTACTTCAGAAAAAGTCTTTCTTTTTATCTTTTTCTCATTACTATAGATTTCAGAAGGTCCCAGATAATTTATAAAGTGTTTCCACTTTCTTTTCTTTAATTCGGTAATACAATTTTCCAACCACACTTGCATTTTCTTATAAAGATAGAATAATTTAATTTTCTAATCTGTCTTTTTTTAAAAACAATATCATTAAACACTTGTTTCAATGGACTGTTTTCCAAACAATGTACAGCACCATCTTATTTTTTTAAAATTTATTCTTCTACTTATGCTAGCAAAGATTTTTTTCTTGAAATAACAATTTGTTTAAAAAAACAAAGCAAAAAAAAATCAACGTTTATATGCATGGAGTTTTAAAAGAAGCGACACTTTAAAAGAATAGATTGCATTAAGATTGTTATTGTAATTGCTCTTTTAAAAGTTTTTATGCTTATATCATAATTCTTAAACCCTTTATTCTGAAAACAAAAGATAATAATTTAATCATTTGAAAAAGTAATAAAATAAATACTGAATAAAATTGTGAATCTTATTATTTGGATTTGACTTTATTCTCTGCGTTTGTCTAAATCATTTACATATCATCCCCTATTTTCGTATAAAATACTGCGTATTAATATATGAATTTTTTTCAGCTTATTTTTTTTACATACATGTTCCACCAATTTTAATAAGAACAAGCTTTGTTATTGAATGCGACTGATTTTTTTCAATATGGTCTTAATATATGGCTTTATATCATAACTTTTTTTCTTTTCCTGTAAGCATCAAACGTATTTTTAAAAATATTTAAAAATAAGTTAAGGGAGTTAAAACAAAAATTCGACCCATGGAGGGTTAACAATATTATCATGAAACTGAAGTTCAGGAAGTTCAATGCCTCTTACTTAAAAGCACTTTTTACGATGATAATAATCTTAAATTGATTTCAAAAAGTAATTGAAATTGGTTCGTTGCCTAATATAAACTTCAGCTGACGATATGGCGAGTGTGACGTAAGCATTAGCGATATGAGAAAAATCTATCTTCCTATTTAAGGGACAAAGAAGAATGAGAATATGGTAAATCTGGCTATATTTGTATCGCTATAATGCTTTCCAGCGATATTAAGAAAATAGGTACTTTCGTATTAGATCGCACAACTTTATCGCCAAATATGAAATCGTCACCAATGTGTTGTTAATCCGCAAACTCTGGCAATCCGCCAATGGTGTAACCCGTTGATCTTTATCTCCAAATTTAAATCCATCGCCAATAAGTTACTAAACTGTTGGAGATCGTTGGCGAAAACGGTCTAATACGTAAGTATCAAAAAATATACGGTAATTTAAATACAATTATTTTTTTATTTAAATCAACAATTGTATTTATATTTATTTCTGAACCTAGTACACTTATTTCTCAGTGATTCAGTCCAAATTTTGTGTTTTTTCTCTCTCAAAAAATGTGATCAAAAGTCTGATGTGCAGAGTTACCTGCTTGCTTGTTAGATTTAATTTATTCTAATATGAATCTTTTGTCAACATCAAAGTTATGAATATTCATTGGTTCTGGTGTGGTGTGGAACTTTATTTCCAAAAACAAAAAAGTTTGATCATCCAAAAATAATTCATCGCTGGAGCTCATTAATACTAAAAATAAAAATAAAGAACTGTCCGAATAGCTAAGCTTAGTAGAAATCTCACTTTTAGAAAAATCATTAGGTGTAATTAATTCTTTGATTTCTGATTTTGCCTCTAATTCACCATTTAAGACGGTGCTTCATTTTGACGTTTTAATCATGTGAGGATATATTGTTTTCGTTTGAAATTTTTGAAGCATAAAATGCGTAGACAAAAAATTGTGATTTTTTGCATTTTGCAGGATAAATTTTTCACTTTTATGGTTATTAGAAAATAATGCAACAGTTTGTCACATTTGGCAATTTATCATCAACTAAAGTTACAACTTGATTTCCAAATTATTCATTCTCCGAATTACTACGAATTGTCTTAATTGGTTTAAGTCATTAACCAGTTTAAACCGTTTTGAAACCATCACGAGACTAATCAGATTACGCATACTTAGATATTTAGAAATTACAATGTTTTTTTTTCACCCACATTCAATCTACAAGTATATCGAAGCGCGTACAATACTTATAAAAGAGGAATAATGATTTATTTTTCAGTTTGGACTTTTAAAAGTACCTACAGAATGGTAAAAAGAAATAGATTAATTTTTTTGTAGAACATTATAATAATAAACGATAATAAACATCTTTTATTAGAAGCATACAAGTCCATCTATTAGGTGAATAATTTTGTATCGAATTACTTTTATGAAAGGATTAAAGGAAGAAAGCTTGCCTTTAGCGATAAGTCCCTAAATAATTTACATCTGCACCTAAATAACGCTCTTCAAAACTGTTTGTAGCCTTTAGGTTAAGATGCGATCTGTCGTAGAACTTAGTGACATTTTTTGGCACAGATCTAAATTATTTAGTGATCTTTGTTTGCACCCAGCTAAACGTAAAATAGCGTAATAAATTATACATGGGAATCATGAAGATGAAAGTAGGTAAAAAAAAGAATAATTTTCCAAAATGGAGAATTTAAGAAATTTATTAACTAAATAATTAAATTTCATAATAATAATTTCATAATAATTTTTCATAATAATTTCCAGTAATTTAAATAGTTTGACTCTATCTTAGATGTTTAAATAATTTGTAATATTTTTACCTTAGATTTTTAGAATGTATTTTGAATAGAGACGGTTTGGAAATTTGATTATCATCTATGTGAACTAAAAACTCATAAGTGCGTATTTTTTACTATAACTTCATAAATTGAAAATGAAACAGTATAGTTTTGCCTCCATTTTTCAATTAAAAAAAACTCAACTCCAATAAGTTATTCTAAAGGTACTTACATTTTAATAAAAAAAAACTTCTAAATATTGAACATATTTACTCATTTAAATTCGAAGAAATAAATTTCAATTAAAGCTTTTACATTTTGATTAATTGATTAATTTTGATTTACAAATTTACAAATGTTTAAAGAAGTACTAAATGAAACACGTCTTTGTCTGCATTTGTGATAAAGCAGAAAATAGAACTTTCAATTCACGTAATTTAAATCGAAGAAATAAAAGCTTTTTTCTACTTGTAGCAATATTCTATGAAAACACCAGACTGATTTATTATAAAATTTAGAAAGAAATGAGACTGAATATGGAATCTTAGAAAATATTTAGAAATTTTCTGAAAGTTCCCAAAATAGATTCATTTTCTCAGAAAATATAAGTGGTTTTTTTTAAATATAAATATGGAAATTTCTGAAATCAGAAATCATATTATGATGGAAAGCATAATAATGAATTGCTTTCAAGCATATCAATATAAGTAATATATTTCGAAATTACATATTCTTATGCATATCAATATTAAATAAATAACATTAATATACTATTGATATTTTCAGTGAAAACATCTTATATTGATATGTTTGGTTACTCCGTTATTTTTAAAATGATAATGCATTATTTCCATTAAAGCTCTTTTAGAAATGAATTATACACATTGAATAATAAAGCTAGTTGAAGTCTCATGTTGAAACAAATTTTAACTTTTATCTCTTCCCCTTCTATTGTTAAGATTATAATACTTATCTGATAGCGTATTCACTGAAGTTATTTCATTCGACAAGTTGGTTAAAACTCTGGTTAAAGGCTCTATAGTGAATATTGTTGTACCTAATGTTTCCAGATTAAATGGCAACTATTTTAAATTATTTTGTGCTACTTTAGTATTTGAATAATATATAGATTAATAAAGGTTTAAAAATATAAAAATTTTGTAGTTAAATTTTTATTGGAATTCATTGAAATTTTAAAATATTACTTCAAGATACTCTGATTATACAGGGTGTCCAAAAAGTTCCCGTACTCCAAATTTAAAAAATCATTTCCCATGATTTTTTTTCAAGTATTTTAAATTTTGCCATACGAGTAATGAAACCCTTTAAATGCTTGAAGCTTTTTTCGGCGATCGACTCATCTTAAAAAAATCTTTGGCCACCTTGATCCCTTGATCTGACCATCCCGGACTTTTTTCTGTGGCGATATTTAAAAGACCAAATTTGTGAAGGTGATCTTAAAACATTAGATGATTTGAAAATCGCAATAACCCAAAGCATACAAGAAATCACTCCTAGCATGTTAAAACACGTTTCGAAAAACATGCGCAAACGAGTTCAGCTTTGTCTCCAAGAAAGGGGTGGATATTTTGAACATTTATTATAAATGTAAGTTCAGTATTTTTTCCTTGGTTATGTTAAAAGTGCTTTTTATCATTGGCATAAAAATAATTCTTTTTAAACCTATTGTTTTTGTAAAATAAATTCTCAAATCATCAGTACGGGAAATTTTTGGACACCCCGTATTATAGCTGTAAAATCACTTTTACGCAGATTTTGTTTAAAAAAAACTGGAGTGATAAATTATTTGTTTAGATATTATTTTTTTATAAGTCAAATATTTTTTTGAAAAAATTAACACTAATTTTCTCTGTCTTTTTATAACTAAACACTAATTTTCTCTGCCTTTTATGATATGGTTTGCGCTTTTTATTGGTATTTAAATATTAATTTTGCTATTATTAAAAGTAAATTTCTAAAAAAAAGATCTTGATGATAAAAGAAACAGTTACGCATTATGATGCTTTGAGTTTTGGCCTAAACCTCCAAATCTGATTTATACTTTTCTTTATAGTTTAGTTTACTATTTCATTTTGAATTTCATTTCTTAAAAATATTATACTTATTTTTTCTTTTCATATTGAATTTAATTTTATAAAAGTAAATATTCAATTTTTTACTGTCTAAGAAACAATGATCGGAAGATCATAGTTTTGAACGTCATTTTAAATAGCACATGAAATCGAAATTTTTTTATTCAAAACATATAATCTTAAGAAACAATAAGATACTTTTCAGTTTGCTGGATGAAAGCGAAAATTAGCCAAAGAAATTTGGCGGAATTCTTCATTATTTGACAATTTTTCGCTTGCTAAAGGAAAAGAACCTTCTTATTTATTACCTCTACAATGTTGCTACTTTCGACTAGCCACGCACGAGCGAAAAATTGTCCACTAATGTGGAATTCTTCCGAATTTCTTACAGCAATTTTAAAGCAAATATATGCAAAATAATGTAGAGTTCCAAGAAATTTTGCCAATTTTTCGCTTTTGCCCGGGTAAAGGAAATGTACCGATAAAATAAGTTATTATAGGTTGGTGAAGGATTTTGGTTATTTCTCACATATTTCATGTTATTAGGAAAATTCTCAAAAGAACGATGCGAAGATGCAGACTTTATTGTCTAGGTAAACGGGTTTTAAATTTAGGCAACACAAGCTACAAATACTCAGTGAATTACCTCTATTTAATCGACAAAACAGCAAAGCTTTAGAACGCACGTCAAAATTAAGACTCTGTGGTGATTTCTGTACATATAAGCCAAATAACATCCCTCGGACCGAAGTGCACTTTTGGTCCAAAGGATTTGTTACTCGGCTACTAACCATAAGGTACAGAGTTCGGGCCTAGCGCATTCACTACACCTACGAATGGTAACCCGGCGACCGACCTGGAATAAAACGCAACCTTTGCACGCAGCTTCATTCATTTTTATGTGGCGCCCTCTATCGGCGACTCAAAGCTTTAGACTCACATTAAATACGACAGTTGTTAACATCACCACCAACTCACATTAGTATCGTTCGCCAAAACTCACTGGGGAGATATTCTGTGGTGATTGCTATTCATATAAGCCAGATAACATCCCTCGGACCGAAATGCACTTTCGGCCCAAAGGATTCGTTACTCGGCTACTAACCATAAGGTACGGAGTTCGGGCCTAGCGCTATCCGCCTACAACTCTCTCTATAACGAAGCCAACTAACGTAGCTTGTTCTCCTTACTGATCTGGTTTCCCATCTTAAGCCGTGCCTTAAATAGAATCCCACTGAAGTGGGTGGGGCAGTTGCAGAAACCACATGTTCATTCCGGAAAGGCGTGGAGCTTTCTCCAACATTCTCTAGAAAAAATGTTTATAGCTTCTCCTACACATTTTAGTATGAAGTAAAAACCGTTAGTTAACCCATTATGTCGCCGGCACACCTCCCTCCCTAAATTAGTCCAATACGGCTATATTCTCTAGAAAATTCGCTTAGAACGGTTATTTATCGTTGACGAGGGATTCCATTACAATTAATTTTATACAATTAAAATATTTACAATATTTATACAAATATATCTACATATATTTTTAAAATTTACATCTAATTTACACAAAATTCACAACAATATAATTCTTTTTCTTATATTTGACCTACCTTTCTGATATTTTTTCATAATTAAATTCAGAAGAGTAAACAATAATTTCGAAATATATGATGCAATTTTTCATATATGCCTTTATAATATCCAAAGGATACCTTTCAAGTTCGAAATCAGCAGTTGAAAATTTCATTTAGATCATTTCCAAGTTGAAATGGTGAAGCCACAGCTATTCAATTTTTCAAAATGCTTGTTATTCTCAAATCTATTGGGATGCAAAGAACTTTCTACTTTTTGCTCCGAAATATCATTCTATCTTTACATGTTAAGTCAGGCTTCAAACTTACATCTCCTTCTAAGTCGGGACGAGTCTATTCAATGCAACTTTTATTTGATTTTCCAGACATGTCATGCATCTGCAGATTTCTTTTTCTCCTCCTTTCAGATATTGATTATTCCAGACATAAATTCATTTTCTTGGAATGTCTATGTGGTATTTTTGACAAGATCTGGGAAAATTATTCGCTGTGGATCCAAATTTCAAATGTCAGACACATAACTTATATTTCTTGACTGCAGGATTTTGACATTGTGAGTTTTTTCGTATGTGTGAAGACAGATGTTTATCAGATTTTTTCCTGCTTTTGAAATTTAAACTATTTTATTCTTGTGAAGTCTCCACCTGTCTTAAACTTTGTTTCCATCTTCATGCTATAAAATATGTTTCGGTTTCAAAACTTGTTAACATAAACATGAATGTGAACGTGAGTGTTTATAATATATTAGCGAAACGATATATGCGTTGATATTAGGCTTAAAAGGCATTCACTTAAAAAATAAAGGGTTAAATTCCTTCTTAATTATATTCATCGAGAAAAGTAGTCGAGTTTTAAATTGTATAGTCTAGATATGAAAGACGATTTTCTGAAGTATAGCTTCTTCGTAAAAAATGGAAATTAAAAATTTATTACTATCCCAAATAATTTTGTAATGAATGCAGTGTTTCTGATTTTTTAGCTGTTAATATAAAGTATATAAAATCTTGTTTGATACCTAAAACTAATTTCATTCACTATAATATTTGCAAATTGTATTTATGATTAATTATCAAGCAAAATTTAAAGTATTCCAATGTTAAGATCAATACTTTTCATCAAATTAAGTATTCCTGTCAGATATATTGCTTCTGTTTGCCGATAAGGCAACGGTGACCTTCTGATAAGGTCATGGCTTCGGAAAAAGTGGTTTCAGGTCTGAAATCTGATTCCACAGAAGAATCATTATTTAAGTTGGGTCGTTATACGTTAAATACTTCGGGGCCAAACATGCTTTCCCTACTGTGGTATGGAGGTTTGATGATAGGGTTGTCAGCTCGGATGTCTCTCTCATAATATGACTTTTGTTCAAAATTACAAGATAATAGTTCTAGTGTTGCTTTAAACTGGAACGTTCGTATAACTAAACTAATCTATTTGCTGATATAAATTCATTCATTAGTGTGAATAAATGATTATATTTCTTTAATATCTAACTTTTATTATTTTTTTAAACGAATATACTTTAAGATGACATAAAAACCTTATTTTACTGTTTCAAATTATTATGGGAGGCTATTAGTATGGGGATTTTTAAAAGATTGCTTCAGTTACATAAATATCAATTGGTTTATAAGAACTGAAATCTTATTTAGAATGAGAAAAAAGTATGTGTTTGACATTTGAATATATATTTTTCAGATTTAGTTTATATCTAAACTGGGATATACAAATTAAACATAAAATAGCATTGGAATATCTATAGATAAAATGAACGAAACGACTGTTATTGAACTTCGTATGCAAAAGATAAGAAAATTGTAGCGATTTTGAACAAAAATACATCATTAATTAAAGTAAAAATCTAAAAAAAATGATTTTGAAATATATTGTCGCAAAAGGAATAAAAGTTACATAATCTTATTCAAAATAAAATTAAACTTCAAACATTTTTTTTAAAAAAAATATTAAGATATCTGGTCATTTCGAGAATGTTAACTTCCTCTGTGTTCAAAGTACTGTGCCGGTAATTTTTATTTTTGTTATTATTATCCATAAATTTGATCGCTAAATAGCTCTTTCGTTAACTATTTAATTAACGTTGAAATTATGAATATAAATTTCTCTAAAGCATTATAAAATTTGATTTTTAATTTTACTGTCAAAAAGATTTAAATTGGCCAATAATGTTTTATTTGGTTTAATCATTTAATGCATCACTGAAAAAATTCTGAAATCAACGTTTTATACTGTCCTTTAATTATAAGGAATCATATTCAGTAAAACGTTGTAGAAAAGTCAACTACTAAATTTAAAAAAACACCTGTCTATGTTTCATGATCGAATCTGATCAAGCTATAAAATTTAGAAAATGGCTTTCAGGGTAATCCACTGTTTCATAATTTTATGCTAAATCTCAGGAGAATTAAAAGTATTAGTTAATGTCTCTTGAGAACTCCAATTAAATATTCTTAAACTTCATAGTTAAATAATAGTCGAATAATTAATATCTCGTTCAATTTTAGTCGTAGTAAAGTGGATATTTCTTCTTATTTATATAAAAGTTAATTTCACTGGAATATTTTAATTAACATGAATCAAAGAACCAAGGGTCTGTGTAAATAGATGAAAATCATAAATAATAGGGACATTAATTTATTCAAACTGAATGTAATTGATTGCTTTAATTCTTTCGATTATCATTTCTATTAATTGTTTTCGAATTAATTTCTTTATACGTTTTTAAAAATTAAGTATTAAGTCTCGATAAGAGATATATAAAACCATATTTGCATAACATTTTGTTAGATGAACGAATTAATATCTATATAATATCTATAAAAGTTCAAATTAACATTTTTCTTTATATCTTTAAAATAATATCATATTTCAAGTCCCATTATTTTTTCAGATATGTGCTAAAAACTACACATATAATTATGCGTATAATACTCGTATACACGTATAATTTCCAATGAAAGTCGACATAATATTTGAATATTAGTTTTTTTGAGGGAGTTTTTTATTAGTTTTTTAGTTTAGTGGGACGTTAACATAATGATAAAAACTAATTTTACCTATTCTTGCTTTATTTGATTACACAGGTAAAGGGTTTTTTTTTTATTATGTCAGAACCTGATGTTGCTTTAGGGATGAGGTTAATGGCATCAACAAAAATCCATAGCTGAAAAATAGAAATTGTATTATCTTCAAGAGCATTCTCCCCCCCAAAAAAAAAATCAGTTTTTAATAACGCGTTGCCATTGCATTTACAAAAGTTATGATTAAAAAAAATAAGTTAATGACTACAGCAAATAAAACCTAGAAAAATGTCATTTTGAGTGCGTGATTATAAGAAATGAAATAAATAGGAAATGTGATATTTTTTTAACAATAATTGTGGAACAGAGTTTTTTGAATTGTTTGCAATATTAAAGTGACTCATTCAATGAAATAATTAAAATGAATAAAATTATAATTTATATTGCACGAGCATGTGGTGCTTAGCCGTTCAAGAAATTATGTTCTGGCATGATACAATGAATCCTACTATCCATATTTCATATTAATTTTTTTTAAATTTGTATATAATAAATTGTTGGAAAATTGATTTAAAATTTAAAAAATGATTACAAATTCCATAAAAATATAGGACATTTTCAAAAATATATATATTTTTTAATTTTTAGAATAATGTTAAAAATTTTTTTTGTCCAGCCATACTTTCGAAGGAAACATTGGAATTTCTCCTAATTTTAAATAATTAAAACTTATTGAACATCCCAGGCACCCAATTATATGAAAAATTATGCATTTTACATGAAGCGGTATAGCAAATCGATCGCCAATGCATTCAGAAACACACAAACATCTTCAATATAAGTAAAAATTTAGAATTATTTTTTGATTTATTATGTGTTTTTATCATTTGAGAACTTGATGTAGTTTTGGTTAGGGGTTTTGGTGTCTCCGAAATTTGAAGGCAAGAAATATTCATTTTTTATTGGTAGTTAGCGAGATACCTGACCCATGATATTTGAGGTGTTTTTTCCCAGTATTGTTTAAAATATTTAATAAAAGTTACCATCAATTGCTTTTTGTTTGTCAATTCTAAGAAAAACCCTCATTTTCCAGTTTGTTCACGATTTCTGATTTTTTAAATATTTAATCTCCTGCTCAGAAAATTATCGTTTGGTTTTTTTTTTTTAAATTCATTTTCAGTTTTAACTATAGCAATTTTTAAAACTCGACTTATATTCATTCTTTAATGATATTATAAGCGCATTCTTACTAATCGTATTTCTCAAAATATCGTAAATATTGGAAGATAATTTTGATATCAATTTGCCTTACGTTCATTGAATTTTACCACATATACAATAGCTTCCAGTAAAAATAAACTTGTCATTGAATTTACTGTTTTTTTTTAATCTTAAAATCGATCGAACTCCAAAACTTTCTTTGCCTTCTAGAAAAATTATAAATGAAAGTTTAAAAAAAATCATCATTACACAGAGAGAGAGAGAAGCCTTGTAATTTTTTCATACCGGTTTAAACTGGTGAATGATTTAAGATAATATTTGTCTTAATTAATTAAAAATAACAATCAGGCTTTCATATGATAACTTGAAATTTGCGACCGTAGATTTTTTTAAATTTTTTTATTTATTTTATGTAAAAATTTCTTTTCATACCATCTACAGTCAATATTTGAATCTTTTTTTTTCATTAAGGTTTTTAATCATGTCTGTCTGAAATTAAAGAAAGTCGCTTAATGACCATCATTTAATATTTTATACCAGAAAAATAAGAGAAACCGAATAAAAACCCTGATAAATTATACTTTTTAACCAATTATATTTTATTTATCGCTTTGGAAAATAGACGGCAAGCATTAGAAATCGATTCTCTCTTTGTTATAAAAATTAAATCTTTCTAAATTAAATAATATTTAAGAAACTTAATTTTAACTTTTTTGCGAATCATTAGAATTAAATTAAAAACCATAATTTCAAATATCTGAAAAAAAGTTTCTAGGACTTCTTGTATTGATAACTTTTAACATCTTAAAATTAATCATACCGGAAAAAATAATACAAATGAGAAAATAACAACTAAAAAAGTGAGAGTTGCAAATCCTTTTTTCTTTTACAACCAGTTGGAAGAAAACTCAGTTCATTAATATTTGATGATTTGTAATGAATAGGATTGTTTTTTTCATTTAAAATTAATACATTTTAAATGTATTTTTGAGTGTTTCCTTTCGAGCACTTTTTTTTTATTTCAAGAAACACGTTTTATTGAGGAAATTCTCATGAGAGTTTTTTAAAAAATTCGTTTAAGCTAGTTTCTTTCAAGAATTTTTTAGGCATCATTAATAGAAAATGTCCTTTCGTTTGTTTAAGCTAGTATATAAAGCCTTTCGTATTAAATGACCGCTACCTATAAAAGATAGAATAACGACAAAAGAAATCCTTTTATATATTTATATTGTGATTTTAAGTCTATGCTATTTATTTATTACAGCATTTTAACTTCCAAATAAACCGACTATTAAAATTATTAGAGAAATTACCTCATTCTAAATTCTAACACTTGAAATTATTCATTTTGATGTTTACGATCAGGGTTCATCATATCTTGTAATTGAATGATCCATTTTCAGACTGCGATAAATGTACTGTTTGATTTGAATAAACAGCAAAATAAATAAAAGAAAATGAATAACATTTTTAACCTTAAATTAAAATATTGATTATTTTTCATTATTCTAATAAATTATCTATACTTTAAGAAACACTTCAGGAACTAATCATAACTATTATGCAAGATACCATTTCGTATAACAGTTAGGGAAGTCATCAAGTAATGTTTTTTTAATTAAATACTTTATTGTGATAGAAAGTTGATTAATGAATCACAACATTATTTAGAAACTTTACAAAAAGAGAAATCTGGTGAATAATCCGTGAAATCTAAGTATGAAGTCGAAAATATTCATTTAATCGTAGTGATATTTTAAAGAAATATTTCAAGGATTAAACAAGAAAATAAAGAATTGAGAATTTCCTAACAGAAAAAATTAAGTAACTTTCCCTTATGTATCTTAAACAGAAAATTAAGTAAATTTCTGTATCTTACATAGAAGATAAAATAACATTCTTATTAAATATGATTAAGGGCGGTTTTTAAGAATTAACATTAACTCTATTTTTTGTTTCTACTCACAAATAAGAAATGTCAACCCATAAGAACAACAAACAATGCTTATTTTAAAGTCTCAACATTTCCAGTAGTTTTTGAAAAGAATTTGTTCACGTATTATAATTTGTTTTTAAAAGAATGGGAAATAATTACTGGTAATTGGTATGAAATGTTTTATAATTATATTATTTAATTTGTCGCCGGCTTGCTGGCACAGAGGTAGCGCGTCTGCCTCGTGTTCTGGAGGTCCCGGGTTCGAGTCCCGGTTCGGGCATGGTTGTTCCTTTGTGTGCTATCTGTGAGATGGGTGAATGTGCCCCCCTGTAAAAAGGGGCTGTGCAAGCGCATGTGTGTGTGTTTCATCTTCATATGAGCTAGAAGTCAGACTTCTGCCCTCGGGTGCTCAGGGGTTCATACCCTCAGAAGCTACTGCACCCCTCTTTCCGTGGTAAAAAGCGGACACGACATCATCATCATCATCATCATTTAATTTGTCTAGCCTAGTTTTCCTGATGGAACCAATTTAGCATGTCAATACTCATAAGTGGATTTAATATCCAATCTCCTTTTTAATAATCTTTTATCTTAAATTTCCGCTAAAAATTTTTATGAGAACATAATACTGAAAACTAACAATTTTTTAAAAAAATGAATATAAAAAATAAAGTCGAATTTTTGAAATAAAATATAAAAATATGATATGTGAATGTATCTTTTGTTTTGCAACTTAAAGAACTAATTTTTAGTTCAAATGACTCTTATTTCTTTTTCAATACTTCTCAGATGTTTTGTTTTGTTAAGTATTTTACATTCAGTATAGGAAAATGAGAATTAAATTAAGAATTTTTACTTTATTGATTTGCATTAGCTATTTTCACTTTATCGATTCTTCTTTCATTATTTAACGTCTTTAGATGTAAGCAATAAAATGCAAAAACTTTTATTTAATTGCATCGAAAATATATAAATGCAAAATTATTTAATTTATAAATCTTTGATAACCGTCAAAAAATAAGTTATTTCTCAAAATAGTTATTTTTTCTGTTCAGTTTTAATCAGTTTAGTCTGGTAATAGAATATCCCCGATTTGCCTCAAGCCGATTTATCTACGCTTTTTAACCGATGCAGCAAGGTTATATCTCCTTTTACATAAATATATATTTTTTTCATTCAATCATTTATTTACTTGATTTTATTTCCATATATATATATATATATATATTATATCAATTCTTTTATCATTCAAGCTTTGAATCTTGAATTATTTGCTAAAAGTAAATAATGCACAGATAAAATTATATATTTAGAATATATGCATGAGCTATACAAGTTTCACGTCGTTATTTGTCATAGATATTAGCGTAAGATGTCTCATATGTTGTGTGTTTCGATTGTATTCCATATTCAATGAATGAAAATTTATAAGTTTTTATAGTTGCTTATAAAAATATACATGAATTATCTTCTCTAAATCTATGGTTTGAATTTAGCTTTTCTAAATTGTTAGTAACATTTTTATTTTATATTTTATTTATTTATTGCATTTTAATCTATATTATAAATTTATTTTTTAATCTATATTAAAAGGGTTGTGAAAGGAGATGTCGTAAGTGTGTAGTTAAGTCATACTTTTGGCCCTAGTTGGCGCTATTTTAAAAACAAGAGACGCTCCTTTCAGCTTAAATCTGCTATTGTATCAGCATATGACTTGTCCATGGCAAGTGCCATAAGTAACAGCAACAATATATTAATTATCCTTAAAAATATCATTTAACATTTATTAATGCTATTTATAATGATAATAACGATAATTTTGATAAATTATCCTTATAAGCATATGCTTCTATACTTTAATTCTGATATGATTACAAAAAGATAGAGTGAATAGGTGAAATTATTTTTTAAATCGATTGTATTAAATTTAATCAGATTTTTATATAATCATAATGAAATATTAACGTCAAGACTGTAAAAAAATATAAAATGTTTTTTAAACAGCACATAAGCATTTCGGTGAAAATAAAGGGTAACAAAATTCTGAACTTGCTAATATAATATAAGGTATTTAGAAATGTAGAAAAAAATAATGACTCCCTTGCGCATCAATAGAAAAAGTTAAATTTCCAATTAAATAAATTATATTTATGATTTTAAAATTGCAGGATATCAATAGTTTTGTTTCATATAAAGTGCTTTAATGTCATGCATGCTTTATTTATCAGAAGTTTTCTATTCAAATACAATATGGCACATACTACGAAGATACAAATGATATGATACATGTCAAGATATGAATCAGGATATGTCCGGTTTAAAACAGTTAAAATAGTGCATAATTAGTTGAAATGCGCTAACAAACATTGGGTCACAAATTAAATTCTAATTATTAAATACTTTAAATTCAAATTATTAAGAAGTGATGGTATATGAGGTGTTTTATGCCTAATAAGTAGTATTTGTTTCGAAAAATGAACAAATTCGAAACAAAATTAGAAAATATGATACAATTTACTTTAATTGATGCTCATTTATATTTATAGTTTTATACATTTTTTAATCTAGTTTATATTAGACTAAAAGTAATTCTATTTTCATGTAGTGTAATGATCAGTTTTGCTTAAAAAAGAATTTCGTTTCAACATATGATAAGTATTTATGACCGGTAGGAGTTAAAATCATATTTGGCCACGCTAATATACAATTTTTAATCCCTCGTGAATTAGAGGTATGAAAATATTATGTATTTTCAATACAGTTGGTATAAAATTGCTATAATAAGAAGTATGAATAAAAAAATTTCAGTTTATAATATAAAATATTCATTAAAACCTCAATTTTACTAACAACTGTCAATTTATGTAATTCAATTGTCACAATTTGAAGATTTATTATTCCTTAATATACATAATATTTTGGACTAATGATAAAATTTTCAATTTCTTATATTTTTCTGTAATAAGCGAAATGCAAACATTTTCAGGATACAAGTTTCCATTTTTTAAATATTTTTTTCTTATTTTTCTGAAAAGCATTAGAATACTATTTAAGTTTTCTTTTCTTTTCTTTTCTTTTTGTTAATTACAGGTTGTTTCTGAACTACATGAATAATTTAAAATCGATTGATAAAGACACATAAAAACAAAATACAGGTATAACATAGAAATCAATCTTATGTTCGTTTTACATAAAAAAAGGTAGTATAATTTTTAAAAGCATAAAAGTGTTAAAATGTCAGACCATCCATATACACGTATTTTTACCTACGCTGCATAGATAATGAAATGACCGGAAGTTAAAAGATTTGTGGTCACCTTAGTGGTCATATTCTGACTTCTAACGCTCATTTAGAGTTCCCTATACATTTTGGGCATTCTATTTCTGGTTCCTAAAGATGTTTTTACTTCCACAAGTTTTTAGGTTAATTTCAAAGACCGTCAATTTGGGGATTTTATATACGTTTTGATTGCATGATAAGATTCATTGTCATTTTTAGTCATTAATATTTGAATATTAAGTTATTTCCTTCTTAATATTTGTCGACAACTGATGTCAGTATTTTAGCTAGGCTGAAAACCTTTAACTGCATTCAGCCATAT
This sequence comes from Argiope argentata, assembly GCA_026289955.1. NCBI lineage: Eukaryota > Metazoa > Arthropoda > Arachnida > Araneae > Araneidae > Argiope > Argiope argentata. The sequence continues at coordinate 1,673,954 of JAOUZG010005720.1, read as the reverse complement.
TAAGAGGCATGCTCCTTAGATGATAAATGAATTAATTTTACGTATATGCTTACAAGTTTAGTATCAACATTCAATAAGTTACTTTAAGGGTTAAAGAAGTAAAAAGACTTTTGGTATTAATTTCGTAAAGGAGAAGATATACATTGTTCTTAAATGCATCATAATTATATTTATTGGCAAAAAAACGTTGCTTATAAGAAAGACATAATAATAAAGAATTTTTCATAGCAGTTTTGGAAGGATGTATATTTTTACTCAAAAACCTATCAATTATTAGATTTTATATTTTAGAGTAGCTGGACAAGTAAAGTTATCTTTTGTAAATCGAGCTTTTATCTCGAATATAATACTATCATTTAGGGTACTTTTCCGCTTTGATATTTTCATTCTATTTAAATTGCTATTTATAAATAGGTAAAAATTAATATTCTAATAAATTACAAGAAGAAGTTATAGACATTTGAATTTTATTTTTTATCATAAGATAAAATAAAAAACTTTATAAATATCTATTATTCTTTTATAGTAACTTTAAAAATAATAACCTATATTTAATGAATATAAAGAGAAAAAAGAAAAATGAGAGCTCTGTGTGAGTTTCGACAAAAATAGAAAAATGAGAGTTGATTTCCGAAGAAATGAAAATAGTTGTTCATTGAAGTGTACCGTTTAATAACGAAAAAAGGATTGTTTTTTCTTAAAATAGTAATACCTGAGCAGTATATAGCTACAGACTTATATTCTCTCAATTAATTTTTTCTAAAACTACATTGATTCAGCAAGCAATTTCAACTATTTTCAAGTTTTGTTAGGTAATTAAAGAATGCTTATTTGAAATTACTTTCTATTCTTTTGAATATGAAATGTTATTTTCTAATGAAAAAAATAAACAAGCGAAGCTCTTCAACGTTGGAGACCAGAAAATTTTTAATTTACAAATAAAGATACGTAAGAAACTAAACTTGTTGTTTTAGGAACTCAATTTATTTTCTTTGATCTATAAATAGTTATTTTCAAATAATAAGGATTCCTTTCTTCAAAGAAATATGGTTGCTTTTAAAAATTTCATAGTTGAAATAGAACAATTAATTTTCAAATTAATTGGACTTTTTAATATACAATAGCTGTAGTTATTAATGTTTACGTGAAATAAATCAAATTAAAATATTACATATCACTCTGGAGAAATATCCTTTGATTTGCTATTGATTAACTCTCTCTTCTGGCTAAAATTGTAAAATATTTAAAGCAGAAAATTTATTAAAGAAATTAAGATTTCATTCAAATTAAATTCATTTTATTTGTTTAAATTAAATTAATTCAATAAACAATTTACTTTTTGTATTTTAATTTAATTGTGTTGAATAAACATTTCTATTCTTTTTTCAATATCCATTATGACTTAATAGCTTATTCGAAAATTAGTATCTTGTTTCTTAAACAAGGCCGTCGTAAACGATTGATTTATTGTTTTGAATATTTTACAAGTAATTAATGAATGAAAAATAGGAATAAAATAAGATAAAAATATGTGTGTGTAAATGTGATTGAATTCACAGCCTTACATTCAGTCCTATTTTTCGTTAAAATCTTCTTTTCTGCACTTCAGTTTCGTTAAATTAACAATTCGTGCTTAATAAATCGTTAATACACATAATAATGTAATTAATTAAACTAATGTAAATGTATTGTGCAGTATTTTCATAAAAGAAATAATGATCTGGTGTCCTGGCATAGGGTTTGTGTGTCTTCACCGTGACGAGGACCTCACTGGTTCGAGTCCCGGTTTGGGCATGGTTTTTTTTGCTCTATCTGTAAAGTGTATGAATGTGCTCCCCTTGTAAAAAGGGGCTGAGCAACTGAATGGAATGAGTGAGTACAAAAGTCGTACTCTTGGCCCTAGTTGGCGCTACTACAAAACCAGAAGCCCTACTTAGGCTTAAAATACTGATTGCCTCAGTCAGGTTCTCCATGGCAAGTGCCATAAGAAGCAACAACAGCAACAACAACAATATAAATATTGTATATAAAATTTATGAAGGCATAAACTATGAATTACTTAATGAAAAAACCTCGTTTGTATTTGAAAGTAAAAACGAAAAATTGAAGAAATTCACATGATAAGGCATTTTTTTTACTAATACTTTTCTTTAAGAGATAATTAATAAAAAATCCTATCTTTATCCATCTCTGCTTGTTTTATAAATAAATCAACAATTCGAAATATATATATACAAGTATCTAATAAGATAATCTACTTCGATTGCACTCTGAACTAATCTAATTTTCACAATAAAATACTACATTTTTGTAATCTCGTGTAAAAACTACATTTAAAAATACAAAAAGCGATTTTAATTGTTTATACTACAACAGTATTGTATCTAATTTACTCTACAATTTAAAAAAAAGAGTTTGAGGATAGATTGATTAAATTATTTCATTATATATTATAAAGAAATTTTAATATTCTTAACTGAAACATGTAAAAAAGTCCTTTTATATAAAAAAAATGTTGTGAAACAAAATATGTTACATAAGCATTATGTAAAGCTTTAGAGTATTTAAATATTAGTTCCATTCATGGCAATAGGTTATAAAAATAGTTTTTAAAAAAATGACGTTTAATTTCTCATTACGAAATTGTAAAGTAATTATTGTAAATGTCGAAAAACAAGAACGCGGATTTTGGCAAATTTTCAAGTTTCAGATTTCTCTGTTAATTTTTTTAATAAAATTTTGGTATTATTTTTCTCTGCATATCGAGAAAATATCTTAAAACAGAAGAATGATTAGATAGATGAGATTTTACGTATGGATCGATCAAATTTGTAAATTTTCATCAAAAATTGTAAGAAGTTCATTCAGAGAAAATCTATCTGTTTGGCTCTTTGAGCACAAGTGAAGATAATAAACATCAACATAAAAAGTTATAGATATAATTTGTTGCATATTTCTCTTAAAATGCGTATTAGTATTAAATATTATGCCAAATAAGTTAATGCCTGATGGTCTGCAATTTTGGAGGCATTTAAACTCCTAATGCATTAATGCAAAATTTCAAAATATTGTTATGGATATCACCAGTTTCATTTGTAGTAAGCGTATGGTGTTAAGACAATTAACAGATCTCAGTAGAAAACAATACAGCCATTTATTTACTGGAAGAACACGAATATAGAAATGAGATAAATACAAATATGACAAATATGTACATTCGAGATGAATATAGGACAGCACACTGCAGCAGACAGTATCTCGTACGAAGTAATTGATCACAGCCCACAAAGCGACCATACAGCAGGAGAAAGGAGTCTAATAGCATATATCTACGGTCTATCTAAACAGCTGAATCTCCTACTGTCTCTTTGCATTAGTTGGCTACTTACTACCACATGATTCATTACTCCACATACTACACGCCGCTGCTTCAGCAGTAGACATCAGGACTCGGCACACAGCAATTCAGCATTTGCTGAGGCTCCAAAAAGCTAGCAAATCGGCGTTGCTTCAATATCCTGTCGAAGACTCATTACTCATTTTCTACTCCAACAACGCTTCAGTTCAATTCAATTCATCCTGAAGCTTGTGACTGCTGGTCTTTTATAGCTCAAGGCAGAAAACCGAGAAGCTTCTAGGTAAATCAGGGCGCATCTCAATTTCTACTGGATGGATCGTTAAAATTATCAAAATTTACAGCATTATTCATTTTGTCGCGAAATGCTCGCCAAGTTAGTCGCCAGGTTCTGGAATCTCTGACACTGCACTCGCTCAACATGCAGCATGACTGATCGTAAAACGATATTTCTTACGATGACACTATTTGCTGAGGGAAAGCAAAATTAATCGTAACAATAGGTTCTCGCGATTATAACTGTAGTTCCATAAGAAATTTTCCTATCACCCAGTCGGGAAAATGGAATCTAAAATATGTATTTGGACGATGGATTCAGTAAAAAAATAGATTCAAGACATATATCTATTTTTGTAATTATCCTTAGTTCTTACCGCACAAAGTATTCATAATCATGCCCACAGTTTTATACATGACGGACATTCCAATTGATTTATTACCGCCTCCAATAGAGTGATTTTCTAGATTCTATCAATCTTAACGTTTTACCATATCAATATATCTTTCTTTTTAATTTATAATATCCATACCACAGGTGGTATGATGAAGATATTATTTAAGGGAAGAAAGAAATCCGATACATCTCTTTAAGGCGAAGTAGTATCGTGTTGGGGATCAAGCTACTCCTAAGCTATTGACGGTTTATATTTCTTAAGGGAAGGATTGTGTTGTGACCGGTGATCTCCCTGAGAACTAAACTTGAATTTCTGCATCCATGATGTTTCGAGAATAGCCATTTCACGAAATTGATTGAATCAATGCAATAATAGCTCCAAAATTGATAATATTTATAATTCTTTAAAATATATTTGGCGTAGCTGGATTCTTATATTTAGAACATTTTTGTATCAAAAATATTTTTAAAGCATTCTCTCCTAGCAGATATTTCTTTTAAAAGATTGTGTTAGTGAATTGACATCATGATACTAGTAGTGTATTTGTATTATTCTCGCTGATTATAGGACATCATTCAGAATTTCTAAAGAAACATCACAGAATAAAGAATAGGATACCTATTTTGCACTAAAAATTGTAGTAGTACAAAACTTAAGTAAAAAAAGGAGAAAAATCATGCAAATTTAGGCATGGTATTATAAAGGACCGAATATTTGGTTATGAACTGTTGAAACAAAATAAAAGAAATTATTCTATTAATTTCTTTTTTTTGGAAGATGAGAGAAGATAAAAAAAATATGGATAAGGATCTTTTTCCATCTGTTCTCGAATTGAACTGTATAATATACAACTCTTTTGTGGCACAACAACACTTGACTGTTGCTTAAGTGATGATTTATCCAACAAATTCCTAAATTGAGTTAGCAAAGAGGATGTTGATTTCTTATCAACAGACAAAGATGAGATTTGCAGAAGAAGAAAAATGTTAGCTGAATAACATCCATTGACTCAGTTCTTTAAGAAGAATATTTTATTTATTAATAATAATACAACGATGCAGTTCTAGTAGATATAAATTGACAGAAAATGTTTTCTCCCACCGATATATTAATTTTTTTAATTAAATTTTCCATACAAAACTGTTTTCTGTCATTAAGACTTCTCAAATTGTGAATGATTTTGAGAAAATATTCCTTTATAACAGATTTCAGATCATATTCTGAAAAATATTTTTAAAAATTGAAACAAAAATTGGATATATCATACAACTTCAACACAAACATCTTTAGCTTGTTTTCATTTAGCTTGTTTTCAAACATCTTTAGCTTGTTTCCTTATATGATTTCTCCTTTTCATTGTAATAATGCTCATTTATTTCAGAAATTAAATATTGGTTGAAAAAAAAACAATTTGATTCAAATACGTTTTCAATCCTTTCATTATTTTATGTAATTTATTTAATAGTTTTTTTTGTAATGATGGAATTTGTAAATTTTTAAGTTAACTCATTAATGTTTTAGATATATGAATTTTGTTTATTTATATAATCTAGATGATAACATAATATTCTAATAATTTTAGAAATAAATCCTAAAAATATTATTTTAAAATAAATTTGATAACTTTTTGTGTCTCTTGTTAGCGTTTGAATTAAATTGTTTCATAGTCTTAATAATTTGTAATAATTTTTTTTTTAAATTATAATAGAAAAAGATATTTTTATTTCTATCAGAAAGTCTGTTTAAAAATGTATTTCTGTTATAATTAGTTTCCCTAGATGAGTTGTTTTTCAAAGAAATCCCATTCTTTATTTTTATAAATTATATTTTTCTACTATAATAAATGGTGTCGTTTGTATTTTTTAAAATGTATAATGGATATATAAATAGTGGAAAGCATATATATATTTAAAGATAATATTATTTAGTTACAGCGTTTACTTTCAGTAGAATGATAAATATTAGGAAAACTGAGTTCCATAAAATGGTTTTATATTGTTTCATGCCAAAATATACATTTGTATTTATTAACTATTTGTTATTGACAATTGTGAAAGAAATGATACACTTAAAATAAATCTAAAATAATATTCAAATTTTATCACATTTGTGCAAGATATAAAAATATTCAAAAAAAGTTTTTTTTTTACTTTTTACTAAAATTTCATAAATACAATTATATTATTGCAGAGACAGAAAATAATTGTATGAGAATTAAATTTTATGGCTGGAATTTAAAAATTATCTGCACCTTTCAAAAATAAATTCTTAATTATTTTGATTTCATTTATTCAATTGAATGTGATTGATTTTGATTTTTAGTTTAGTTATTCCATGTTTATTTACGAATTATATTATTAAATCATGGAATTACATATTGTTAAATCATAGAATTACATTGTAAAAATTACTACATTACAGTATGAATTATGTTGTTAAAACACGTTTATGAATTATCTGTAAAGCTCATAAATATCAATTTGAGTATTAATAAAAGTGGGTTTAATTAGAAATAATTGTTTTAAGCTCTTTTAAATTTAAATTATCGAAATAATTTAAATGTTTTTAAATTAAACCAATTACCTAATAAACCCTTGCGTATTTTGCTATATATTTCGAATAACTATTTTTATTATTTTAAACAAACTTTTCTTTCATTTAGTTGTTTTAAATGATCATTCTAATTATAAAATGCAATGCCATGTCTAAACAAAAAAAAAAAAGGTTTTTTGATTTCCCCATATGCATTCAATAATATATTCCAAATAATACGAATTCCCTTTTTAATAGATTTCTTTCATGATTTTAAAATTAGCTGAAAATAAAGGGAAGTGAGTACTTTTAATAAAATAGTTATTTTTCCGATTCTTTAAACAATTTTCAAACTTGAAAATTTGTTTCTGTTTGCTTAAAATGAATTTTCTTTATATAATTGTTTATTTTAATCAAATATATTCACGTAAACAGGCATTTACTTCTTCAGCATTTCTTTTTTTAAAGTTTTCAGAATCATATCTTTTTTATAAATGTGTCAATTTTAATGCAATTTTTCAAAATGGAAACTAACAGTATCCAAGGATTTTAAGAATGGATATATGCTATTGAAAGTTAAATTTATATTCTTTAAGCATGTAATATCAAGTTTAAGAAACGTCTGGTTCTCCGAGATATTTATTTTTTTAATGTCTATAGAGATGTAGTTTAGTCTGACCTCTCCATTTTTGTTGTTGGCTGTCATTTTATTTTTATGCGCTTACTCAAACCATAAGTATATAGCTCTTCTCAAACCAATAGAGAATTTCTGAGTGATCTTCATTTTTTATCTTCTGATTTTATATTTTTTAATGTCATATTTCGAATCTTCTACCATGAAAGTTCCTTTTTTTTCTTCCATACTGAAATTGAGTGTTCTAGACATAAATTTATATTCTTGGAATGCCTTTGTGAAATTTTCGACAAGACTCAGGAGAAAATATTTGCTATGGGTCTATACATCAGACGTCAAACATATAACTTGTACTTTTCAAGTCAAGAGAGTTTGTTGAAATTTTTACAGACAGCTACTTGTCAAACATTTCGGATTTTTTTTAACTTTGAAATATTTACGGTATTTTTCTAAAGTTTCAACAGCTCATAATTTTCTCTCTTTTTTACTAAGAGCTAAAAATATTTGTTCCTACTAAATATTTGATCCAAATTCAAATACATCACAATTTCACAATTGTGTTCTATAGGGTAATAAAACATACCCATTATATTCTAATTAGTAAAAAAAATGTAAGTGTAATTTGAAATGCTTATACCTTTCTATTTTTAAAAATATATTTAAAAACAGCATTTTCATTTATATTTTACACTCAATATATTTTTCAAATTTTCTTGGGGAGACATTTTAATTTCTTATCTTTATCTCTAATTTCTATAAAGCAAATTTCCTATTTTTACAGCAAAATCAATTAAGTAACTCTGGGAAATATGAGTAATTTATAAAATAAATTTATTTATATTATTTTTTCAATTACATTAGTTTTTTTGGGGGGGGGAAATATTGGGTCATATGAATTTCAAAAAAAATTCCCTTACAGTGGCTAAAAATTATAACTCTGAATCACTCAATATCCTTCCTGTATTTTTGTTCATGTTCTGAAAATAAAACTATATTTTTTAGAGAAGAAACAATATATTTATAATATTAGACTAGGAAAAAGAAATCCATTATTATTTTACAGCCATCTACCGAGAAAATGATGGATTAATTTCCATTATTTTCTTTCCATATGGAGTTTTCGAAAATAATTAAAAAAAAATAAATCCATTATTTTCTCGGTAGATGACTGTAATATAATAATGGATTTCTAATGGATAATGGATTTCCCAGTCTAATATTTTTAAATCGAATTCCTCAATTATTATTACTAAAAATGTTTAAACGAACTTTAGAATATCTACATAAAAAATTTGTCAAATGTTTGTTAATTCTATTCTAACACCAGTCAGAATTTTTTTTTATTTAAGTAACATTGCAAAATTCCTCGTGTACCACAAATTATGCCACGACGCCTTCAAAAGTAATTAAAGTGCCACAAAAGGTTTAAAAAGTTAAATTAAGCACAGACCTGCCAATAATTACAATAGTTACCATCATTTTAACCTTTAAACAAGGCAACGGAGAGCCTCTCCAAACTTGTCTCTAAATCAGACCTCGGCTTGCCATGCAAACTGTAGAAGAATGTGATCTACATTATCATCTTCCTTGACACACTAACAATTGCTATTTAACAAAGTCCCAAATTTGGTTAAGTAACATCTAAAATTCCCGTGACCAATTAAATTCTGAGTTTATTTAAAATCAGAAGAGAAATAATTGTAATTTAAACGATGGAAGACTGTTGGAAAAAATCTTCTTGTTCACTGAGCTTTCGAATGAGGCATGATATTCAATGTTCCAGTTAATAAGAGTTTTTTTTCAAACTTATTTCCATTGGAATGCAGGAATACTCATATTTAAAACGATTTCGAGTTTAGTTGCTTGTTTAGCTAGTTGATCGTCTCTTTTGTTTCCAAGATAACCAATGTAAGCAAAATGGATTTCCAAAACATTTTAAAGCACACAAAGAATGAACTGAATTTTCACCACGAACATTTCTGCAGTAACTAATTTGCGTAGCAAAAAATGAAAGAATTAAATGATTTTTTATGAAAGACATTTTAGTTATTTAAATATTTAAGAGATTTTAAAAATCTAGCAACATTTTTATTATTTTAATAAATAGTTTATTAAAGGATTTTGTTGTTTCAGAAATTAAATGGAAACTATATTCAACAGAAAATGGATAAAGAGTGTTATCTTCAGGAATCAAACTGATTATCAGGCGCATTACGTTATAGATTTACTAACTTTATCTTTCTAATTCTGAAGATAATTCCTAATATTAATAGAAATAAAATTAATTCATATAAACATTTTTATTTATTAAGCATTTAAATGTAATTGTAATTTTAAAAAAATATATTTAATATATAAATTTGAGCATTAAAAATATAAAATCAACTTTAAAACGAAAGCTGATAAATGAACCATAACACAAAACAAATAGTATACGATTAAATATAGAAGATTGAACTTTCTATTTCATTCTTTATCATAATTTATGAACTAAATTATCATATAATATTTTTATGCTACTCAATTGAAATAATATTTGAATAATATTGAAATAATATTGAATAATATTTTTGAAATAATATTGTTCAAAGTGGAATTATATTTTGTTTAATTCAGTAGAGCTTTTTTAAAAGCAACTGTTGTTTAAAATTAAAAGAAAATTTTTCTATTAATAATTCTGCAAATTTTAAGAAAATACTTTTGCTCAAAAAAAAAAAGGAAATAGATTTTTAAAAATATTCTTTTGAAAATACACCTTTAAGTAAAGAAAGAAAAATAAGTTTAGATTAGAACATTGAATTACTTTACCCTTTTAAATGAGATCGTCGCCAATTATTGGATTACAAAATTATTCTATTAAGTTTTTAAAAAATGATTTTGGAATTAATATTTAAGATTACGGATAAATAAGGCTTCTTCAAATATGAAATAAAGAGCAAAAAATGTGTTTACAAAATACTTTTGTTTCAAAACAATTATAAATTAGGAAATGGAAAAAGAGTTTAATTTTTTAGCAATAACAACAATAGTTTTAGGTACATGAGTAAATTAAACTGAATTTGAATTTAAAAGAATACACCTGTATTTTCCTTCTTGGTGAGGTTTTTATCATGTATGCAATTTTTTACTATTTCTATAATATTAAAAATAAGTATAATTTTTAATATCCATTTATATATACATGCTATGCTTTGTATCATTAATTGGGTATTGTCAATAATACTTTATTGTTGACATTGATTGTGACGCATATATAAGCCCAATATATATTAATAAATATAACCCGGCAGGACGGGCACGGAGTGTTTCGACACCCCATGCACAAAAATATCCATCTGCTGTCTGTCTCTATAAACTGAAATGGTCTGGTCCATCAGTACCTGCCTCTAAAGTCACTTTCCATTCATAGAGTCTGAAAACGGCGAATTCAGACTCCATTTTAGTCTTATAGAAGGATTTTGGGGTGTGCGAATACCCCGGGAACGCGCTCGTGTTAGTATTTTTCAGTGCAAAATCATCGCTTGTTCCAGTCGTTCTGTTCGGTCTTTTCTTTGTTTGATGTATAGGCAAGAAATAAACAGACTCCAGGAGATGTCAGAGGAGCTTTCGTCTGATGAAAAGAATATCGAAGAAGAATTAAATGATTCAGATAATGATGACATATTCAGTGATCAACAGTGTGAATTGGAAGAAGAATGCTATTCTTTAGAGGAAATTTGCGACCACGCTAGCTTTTTTATCGGAAAAGGTATAAAGAAAGCTGAGTCACGGAAGATGCTATTTGTGTCCAAGAAACGAGGATATTAAATCGGAAACCATGTGTGTCAGGTGCGACGACAATATATGTCGAGGACACTCAGAAATTGAAGCTCTATGTAATAACTACAAAACTCTTAAGTTTCAGATCCATGTACACCTCAATTATTAAGAAAATTAATTATTATCAGTATTTAAATTTACAATAATGTGTAATTTTTATTACTTTAATAAAAATTGTGAAGAAAAATCAGTAAGTGTTACGGGGGGAAAGTTCCGCTTTTCGAACTGAGACAAAAACGGCAAGCGCTTTTAATTGATTTATTAATAATTTTGAAAATTACGATAATTTAACATATTAGTCATCATTTTTCTCGCAAAGAAGTGTAATTATCATAAATTTTCTTAGGAATTCAAATCTTTAAAAAATTTCGCATTTATGCCATTTAATATGTTTGGGGTGTGCTGACACCCCAAGCCCGTTCTCGTGTTACTTTTCACCGGGCCCGTCCTGCCGGGTTAAGCGATAAGTCTTTGAACATTTAAATTAATAAGTATATTAAGTCTTTTACTTTGATTGCCTAAAACTTATATCAAAATTTAAAACGACCCTTTGTTCATTCATTCTTGTGTCAAATTAAGAGATTTTTTTTTTTCGAATTTTAATGTATTCATTCTCTGGAGTTTGAGTTTGAAAATTAGGCTGCTAAAAGTTTTCTAAAAGTTTCCTAGTTCCTCTAAAAGTATTAAAAACAAAACAAAGAGAGATTCTATAACTATTTCAAATATTATTTTGTTAATTTCACATTTAAATTAAAAATAAATACTATTTAGGATCTAAAACGTTTTAGTTTCATTTTTAAATTATAAAGCAAAATTCGAACCTTTCAGTTATGATAAACATTTAAATATATTAATTATTTTGAATATATTAAGAAAACGTAAAGAATTTAAATGATACAAAACCCGATAATATTCCATTTATAAAATTTTTATGATTAAAATTTGCAAAATTTAATTTAAAAAATTCCTATTTAATTTAGCTTTTTAAGGTGTAAAAAAGAATTAAATTGCAAATTATGAAAATGTAAAAAAAGAAAGTAACTTCCTTAAGTACCAAAAATATAAGTAAAAATAGAATTTAATTATCCTATAAAAATTATTATTCATAATTGAATTGAATAAAAATATTCAATCTTTTCGTCAAAAACTGACTTTTTAGTGTAGTCATGTAAAATAAATATTTATAATCTTTCATTTATGTTTTATAGCATTCTTGTTTAAACAGGCAGAACATATATATAACATTTAACAATTGTAGATCACTTTCTGCCAAAGCTTTACAGACAGACCCTGTCAACAAAAAAGACTTTATTCGAGACCACCTTAAGCATTTAGCCTTGGAAATCATCAATAACATTCCCAAAACAGACATTAAAATTTACACTGATGGCAGCAAAATCAATAATACAGCAGAGAGTGGGGTTTACATCGAAACCCCTCATCGCAGAGTCTCTTTATTCCAACGTAATCCTGACTTTTGCTCTGTCTTCAGAAGTGAACTCCTCGCAATTGAAATTGGTCTTGAGGCGTTTTCTGAAGATAATCACTTTGGTGATGTCTGGATCTTGTCAGATAGCCGCAGTGCGCTTCAACATCTTAAAAACCGATTAAATGCCGCAAACCGTACTATTATTTCGATACACAATAAGCTCAAGACCATCTCTCAACATTATCAAACACATCTTCACTGGTTGCCATCACATGCCGATATTCACGGCAACGAAATGGATGATAAACTGGCCAAAGAGGGTTGCTTTCAAAATACCCTAACTTCTACCAAGCTGACCTATCAGAAGCTTTTCTCTGTCAAAAAATCTGCTATTGCCAAATACTGGCTGGTTCCTCCATCAAGTAACTGGTACAAGGGGCCTAACCCAGGTTTCTTTCTTTCCATCTCAGGAGATAGGTCATCCCATACTTACATTTCGCGACTTGGCAGCGGACACTTAAAATGTCTTAAATTCTCTGGGCGAAAGAAATCCTTTCCCCTTTGTCTTAAATGTCAACACTTCCAGGCCACTCCCTCTCACATCCTTGAGTGCCTTGACCTCAGTGTAGGGGATATTTATTCATCTCCTTGGACAGTCACCGACCATCTCAGAATCAACGGTTTATTTAATCTTCTCTGACTCCGACAGACCATGATGGAGATAAGAAGAAGAAGAAGATCACTTTCTGAAGCTTCAACGTAAACAACTTTAATTTCAACACTGAAGAATTCAAACTCTCTTATCTTTAAAATTTTACTACAGAGTTATAGAAAATGCAAGAGATAAAAGACAAAACGAGTTAAGCTTCACTTGCAAATGTTTTAAGATATGATAAAGGCATTTAAATGAAGATAATTGGAAGCAAATATCATTAGAGAACGGATTAACATCACGTTAAGGTGCTTTAGAAATTTGAATCTAAATTAGTTAAACAGAAAAGTTGTTTCTTATCTTTGTTCATGGTTGGAAATATCTGTCGTCAAACAAACATCTGTCGTCAAACAAACCTGTTTTGAATAAAATGAATGAAGTGGAAGGTTTCATTCATTGGATACAAACACTGAACATGTCAGCATTCAAACCTCCTGCAGTAGCATTTTATTAAGAAATCCGAATCATAATATTTACATATAAAGGAAACATTAGAACATTCAAAACAAGTTATATCAAAATATAATTCATTACTTTTAAAGTTTTAATTAATAAGTTTATTAAATAATTCGAATACTGCAGACAGTCAAATAAATCTTAAATATATCTGTTTGAATTAACTTCACAAAAAATTCATAATTTTCAAAATCAATGAAATTACTTCATTTACTAATATATAATTACTTAATTCTTTAAGAGAACTTAATAGCATATATTGGAATGACATTATGTAAGGGATCGGTACAAAAATAAATAGTTCTTTAACTGTAGAAAAATAGGTTTTTATTTTTCTATGCAGATGTGACATATATAAATTTGTGGTTTGTGTTTACTCTTGATGATATGAGGCGCAGAATCTTTTGAAAATATGATAATAATCAATGTAAATTTATTCCAAAAGTCTAATCCTTTTACAATATTAAAAATTAATAAAATTATTTTTAATTACATTTTTAGAAAATATAAGTTGAAGATGATTTTTTACACAATTAAAAAATTTAAAAAATTTCTGTTTCTAAATATATCGATTTCATTATAGTAATATTTATCACTTTATCTTTTTTATCATGCCAGAACATGATATTGTTTTAGGAATGGGATTTTGTGGCGTCAACAAAAACCCGTAGGCGAAAAATAAAAATGTTACTTTCTGCACGAGCACCACAAAAAATCAGCTTTTAATAACGCGTTGTCATCATATTTACAAAAGCTCTGATTAAAAAAATAATTAATGATCACAGCCAATAAAACCTAGAAAAATGTGATTTTGATCACGCTATTATGGGAAACGAAATTAACATGAAATGTGATATTTTTTAAACAATAAATGCGAGGCAAAGCTTCTTTGGATCGTTTGCAATACCAAAGTGACTAATACAATGAAACAATTAAAATGAATGAAAATGTGCTTTAACCTGCACGAGCACGTGGTTCTGGGCCGTTCAAGAAATTGTGTTCTGACATGATACATTGAAATATGCACAAGAGATGTCATTTTACATTTTTTTTTATAATTTGGAAAGGTGTTATTACTGTAAATTTGCGTTGGCTATTGGATATTTGAATTTGTAATTGTTTACGTCAACCTATCGTTTACATCTGAATTATTTTGCATCATGTGATAGTAAAACAATAAATCATTATTTTTAATATAGTTCTTTTTTTAAATATTCGATAAGTAATTTTATAAATAATTTTTATCAATATTTTCCTTTATTCTGTAGCTTAAAACCTATAATCGGTTTTAAATATTTATGTTTCTCCATTCTTTTATATATAACTTCAGAACAATTTGTTTTTCTTTTCACAATTTTAAATAGTTACACTCCTTAGATTAATAATTCTATTACAGTTATTGACCTTATCTAAATTTGGTAAGGACGATTTTATGTAACAGTGAAACGAAACTTTCTTCGTTATCACGCTTTTCCCTGCGGTGGAAACTGTACCCTTCTACATGATAAATATGACACTCCACCACCACTACTTATGCACAACCTGTCATTTATTTGCATATTACCTGTGATTATTTTTTCAATTCCTTCTATTAGATCAAACGCTCCCTATATATATATATATATATATATATA
>JAOUZG010005720.1:1603593-1656696 GCA_026289955.1 Argiope argentata | reverse complement strand
AAACCAAATTTAAACTTAGACATAAAGACAGAGCTAAGTCAACCGAAATGGTCTTCTAGAAATTTTCTCACTTATTTTTATTAACTCTCATCATTTATCCTAACTAATTAGGATTTATCCTTAGACATAATTTGGCGCAACATGACCAAACATGGCTTTCATGGCACAAAACCAAACCAAACCTTAGACATAATGACAGAGTTAAATCTACCGAAGTGGTCATTCAGAAATTTTCTCGCATTCGGTCTAATGCATATGTTACTTAACACTTTGCTGACCAGTGGCAAGTTAACTCGTCTTTTCATGTCAAAACGTATATGACCTGTGACGAGTTAACTCGTCTTTTCATGTCCAAACGTTGTTGACCGGTGACCAGTTAACTCGTCATTGCACTTGCATTATCTGTTTCAATTTATAACACCGAGGGTGATATAGAGCAAAAACTTGGCGTATCGTGTTTAGTCTTGTCCGCTCTATAACAGAAAAATTACTTTTCCTAGTATTTACATTTTTATTAGAATTTTAGTAAAATTCCAAAAATTTCAACCATGACGGAACGTATCGTCGAAGAACATTTTGATGTTCCAATTCAACAAAATTCATTGGAGTTTTTTTAGAACGTTTTACTTTCATATTCAATTACAAAAAAGTAGCCGGTGACATGACATAGTTTCTGTGTAAAATTGCCGGTCACCAAAGTGTTAATACATATTTTTATTTTCTAATCCAAGCACAAAAACATTCACTGCTTCAGTAATCGAAAAGCATATGTGTATCTTTTTTTAACAGAACGATTAAAAAAAATTGAGACTGAATTGTAATTTAACCAAAGTACATATTTCTTATATTTAAGACATTGCGCTTTTAACAGATTCGAAAATATCTAGCCAACGGTTGATCAACGCTTAAATGGATTTGATTAAAAATTGTCATGTATTATTAATAGTTCAGGCTCTCCCTATATATATTAAACGATATATATATATATATATATATATATATATATATATATATATCGTTTAAATTTTCAATAGCTTATAAACTACTTTTTATTCATCCACTCTCAAGATCAAATATAATTTTTTAAACTTGTAAAAGATTACACTTGATTTCAATACTGTTTTTTCAAATATCAGTTTGTAATGGAAATTGAAATCAACAGGTAGTAGTTCAATCTGGCAAAATGCAAAGATTTCAATATTTATCTCGTACAGATGAAGAATGCGAATACAATTCTGGCGAACATCATTATATCATCATTTAATGATAAATGATATAACATCATTATATATCATTTATCATCATTATATCACCATTTTTTTGATTAATTATTTTTTAAAAATTCTTTGTTGACCTAAGTGGGAATTTACATTTTTTTATATATTACTTTTTTTTCACATTCATGATGACCTTGCCTACCCTATTGAATCTAAGAACAGTTTAGCGGTGAACACAAAACATACATGTACATTAATGTTAAATATTTGGACCAAACTTCATTTCTTTAAGTCATTTTTTTTGTAATTTTACGTTTTACAAGCATGTGAATATACAACTTGGTAAACGGTTAAATTCTTGATTAATTCACTTCAAACTCCGATACATTTCTATACATTTGAAGCTAAATCTAAGTTTTAAATTTGAACACCTAAATTGTTTACGTACTGTATTGTATGACGTTTACTTTCATTTAAACAGACAAACAATGATAGGGAATGTATTCCATTGTCAAAGTTATTAGAAATATGAACATTTTGTTTAAAGATTACATAATAAATCCCATTTGTCAAGCTGAGCACTTTCGAGTATTGCCAAGTTGTCACAATTCCAAAAATAAGCTTTTCAGATTCAGGGAGTTCTGATACTAGAAATATTTAAAATTCTAGGACCAAACTTTTCCTTTACATACTTTGAATAAGATTTAGTAAAAGAATTCAGAAATACTAGTTATTAAATCCGAAAGAGCATATGTTTTTTGAAAAAAATAAAATATTTCAAAATAGCAGGAAGACTAATGTTACAGATTATTATCTCAAGAGAAAGAAATATATTTTTTTTCTAATTCATTCTTTTAATTTATTCAACTAGTTATTAATTCCATCTTGTTTACCCACGTAAACTTTTGATTGTTTGATTCAGAATTCGATGAAAATAATTCTTCTTTTTTATGAAGGATTTTCCTATCATATTTTGAATACTCCCGTTGTAATAAAAATGTGCAAATATAATTTTGATACATTAAACTATCATATCAAAGAAAAACAATATGAAAAAGACATAAATAAATTATCTGGACCATAATATCAAAAATAATATTGTATTTAGAGAGCGCTAACTAGAACACAAATGAAATGTACTAAATTAACAAAAAGGTTTAAGTTAAAATCCGAAATAAAAAAAACAATGAATCCGGCCTGATTACTTTTTTTAAGATTCACCCTCAGGGAGGGTTTCAAACCAGATATTTTTTCTGTGAGAGGTCTGACATATCGTCAAAATATCGATCTCTCGTGACCTGAAAATCTCATGAAAATGAGGTTTTAGAATCTAATTTGTATCATAGAAATAAAAGAACAATTTTAAATTAAAAATATGTTGTGTTTGTTAATATAGTTTATGATACATTTGCAAATATTTATATGAATGAAATAGTAAAATATGCATTAAGCAGGAAGACATTTGCTTTCATGATTATAATAATTATATTAGAATAATTTAAAATTCGATAAATATCAAATTCCATGTGTTAAATTGTTTTGCCTGGAATAAAAATTTACTTATTTATTGCAAAGAAAATTTGATTACTTATATATTGACAATCAATAAAAGAAAGTACCTATTTAAAATTCAACTGTCTTGTGCTGTAGTTTTTCTAACAAATCTGTAACATTTTATTGGTTTCAATTATCTCTTTAGGGGATAATTTTTATCTTTATAACTACATATCAGTAATAGTCATAAGAATTATATTTCCTAACATAACCTAAAATATAAAGTTTAGATGCGTTATTATGTCACAAAGCAATTTTAAAGAAATTAAAAAAATTCCAAATCAGACATCTTACATTTTTTTTTGGGGTTTCTTCCGGTAAATAAGATTTAAATTGGCGATTTTTGTGATAAATGTTCTTATTAAACAATGGAAAATACTAAAATATGATTATTGATTGAGGATTAACAATTGCAAAGTAATTAAATTTTTGAAAAGCTTTTGAAATAACCATTTAAGGATAATTTTGTTCTCTTTATGTTCTTTTTTTCCATTGCATACATTCATTACCCATTTGCCAATACATAGTAAATAAATGAATTACAGTTTAAATGAATGATACAAAAGATTAATATCGAGCTAAGCATTAAAAACGCATTTGGAAAAGAGCACAGAAATTTATTTCTGTTTCCATCATTGATGAGTTTTAAACCTTTCGATTTAATACATCACTTTAATCTAGTTTAAGCGTTCCCAAATCGATTCCCTTTCTGAAAAGATCTATCGTTTGGACTCGATTCATTCAAAATCGTCTGCAGTTAAAGAAGATTTACCAGGGGAAAAAAACAAAGCAGCGGAAGTTGCCACCACTGCAGAATAATAAACAGACAGTTGAAACTCGGTACATCAAAGGACGAGACTGGAGCATAACGAAATTCAGAATAAACCGCACAACTTGAGTTTTTTTCTGCCATTTTAGCCATTTTGTTTTTCAGTCATTTATTTTTGCGTGTTTTTTTTAAATATAGGAAACGATGAGAGATACATTAAAGAGGCAATTCGGAAAAGAAGTGATAGCTTTTTATTCTTTCGTTTTTTTTTTAAACTTAAGTGGTTTTGCTGTCGTTTAAAAGATACTGATTGTTGAAAATGGTATAATCTTTTATCTCATGATGTTTGACAAAATTGTTAAAAATACCTTAAGTAAGTTATGCTTTTTTTCTTGTGGATTGATTTTCATTAAAAAAATTCATCGTTTGCTCAAGAAATACTTCTGGGTTATAAAATTTTATTCTGTTGGTATGAATTAAAGATGCGATTTATTTAAATCATTTTACTTTACATATCATAGGCATTCTTTTATTTTATTAAAAAAGAAGGAAAGCCCGTAATGTAAAAGAAAAATTAAATATTTCTTATTTTTTTAGCTAAAAATCTTTCAAATAAAAAAAGTAATTAATTTTTAAATAAAAGAAACAACTGTAGGAAATAAAGCCTTCTTTATATAAAATTGACAATTTAAGTTTAAAAAAAACGTCATTTTATTTGTATGAATCCCGAACCACCAAAATATACTGTATACTTAATATTTTTCATGGTATCGCAAAGATTGCCTTTTAACAAATGCAAATGGATTTTATACAGAGTGTTAAAAACATATTGATAATATTAGAATTCCATATCTTCATATAAAGGGGAGAGATTAAACTAATAATAAGAATTGAATAAAAGTTATAAAGAAAAATACATATGATGTATTTTTATATTTTAATTGATATAATTTTCGATGCATTTGAACATGTTTCTTTCGCGTATTAATAAGAAAATTGTGACTTAAAACAAATATTTGTCATAATCTGTTTATCTGCTTGATAGTAAACCTAGACAAATTTTATAGGTTTATAAATGTGTGATAGAATTTACATCAAATAATAAATAATTTGGATGATATTCCATTTGTCGATTAAAAAATCCACATATCCAAACAAATAAAAAAGGGTGATATAAAATGATAATAAAGGAAATAGTGATCCTTTCCCAAAACATTAATCTGAACTTATTTTTAAATAACATACTGTTATTGCATCATGGATTGCAATAAAACTAGTATTGTCTAAAAAATACAATGGAAATAATACTCCATTGAAGAATTTTCAGCTTTAATAATCAAGGGATTTGAAAGCTGTTTGTCTTTTTTAAAAAATTTCAACGTGTATTTCTTATACTAAATTGAAAAAAGTAAATTTAAAACTAAATCTTGAAATAAGACAGAGATTAAAATGAAATCTGCTATGCATATTTCAATGTATCATGTCAGAAAATCATTTCTTGAACGGCCAATCACCACGTGCTCGTGCGAGTTAAATTGTATTTTTATTCACTTTAATTGTTTCGTTGAATGAGTCACTTTAGTATTGCAAACGATACAAAAAAAATGGTGTCGCATTTATTGTTTAAAAAAGAATCACGTTTCTATTTATTTCATTTCATATAATCACGTGATCAAAATGACATTTTTATAGGTTTTATTTGCTGTAATCATTAACTTCTTTTTTTAAAAAATCCAAGCTTTTGTAAAATAATGGCAAAACTTTATTAAAAGCTGATTTTTTGAAATGCTCGTGCAGATAGTAAAATTTTTATTTTTCACCTACGGATTTCTGTTTAAGCCACAAACCTCATTCCCAAAATAACATCACATTCTGACATAATAATAAATGCTTGTTATTGTAAAAATCCATATTTACTGATATTTTAATAATAAAAATACTTCATTCACCTAGAATTATTTTTATGCCAGACAAAGTATAACTTAAAGCCCTGTCCTTAATTATCTTTGTACAGCTCATCAATACATCACTTCCCTGTAATCCGAGTAATACGCACATTGCGTGCCCGTCACGCCTACCCCCAATCACACGATCTGTGCCACAAAACACGATGCTGATTCCAGAGGTTGAATGTTTCAGACAATTCCACAATCCATCAACCGAAAGCCATCTGTTACTATCCAACTTCCCCATCCCATTCACTACCCGTTATCGGGCAGCAATGTGGTACCGGCCCTCCGTTCCCAATTATGGATCCGGGTTAATATTGGCGAACTCACTGCGGTCGGAACGTTATTTGTAGAGAACCACATGAGGAATTGAATTGAAATCATAGAAACCATCAAGAGTACTATGTAGGCGACCAGGGACATTTAAAATGAATTCTTGCAATTTTCACCTTAGCAACTTGAAATTTTACTGGCATTAAGAGTAACACTATAGGAGATGAGACACAAAATTTTAAAGGATTATATTAATTTATTTATGAGTTGGGGGGGGTAATATAATATAATATTAGGGATAAATGACGTTAGTCAAAAATGTTCTAGGCGCTCCAAATTTTTTAGAAAGCACTCCAATTTTTATTATTACTTACTTTAACACTTTTGAGAGAAAAATTGGGATTAATCCTGAAGTTTCAGTACGAAATATCAAAATTAACCAGTCTAATAACTAAAAACTATTTAAACTTTTTTTTTAAAAAATCAATAGTTTTGAGTTGTTTTATAGGTTAGTTTTTATATTTCGTAATGAAACTTCAAGATTAATCCCAACTTTTCTTTCAAAAGGGTTAGAGTAAGTAATAATAAAAATTGGAACTCTCGAAAAAATTTGGAGCGCCTGGAACATTTTTCATTCACGTCATTTGTCTCTAATATCATATTTTATTACCCTCCTAATTCCTAAATAAATTAATATGATGTTTTAAAATTGTGTATGCCATTTCCTATAGAGTTACTCTTAATGCCTGTAAAATTTCAAGTTGCTAAGGTAAAAATTTAAAAAATAATAATTTAAAGGTGTCTTGGTCACCTTAAGGAGATTGGAGGGCAAATTAAAAACGTTTTACATCTGACTTGATTTCCAATAGTTTATGGAAAGGAAATGAACTTTTTTTAATCATGTCAGGACATGATATTGTTCTAGGAATGGGGTTTTGTGGCGTCAACAAAAATCCGTAGGCGAAAAATAGAAATTTTACTATCTGCACGAGTATTTCAAAAGAGCAGCTTTGCCATCGCATTTTCTAAAGCTCTGATTTTAAAAAAAAAATTAATAACTACAGAGAATAAAACCTAGAAAAATGACATTTTGATCATATGATTAAATGAAAGGAAATATATAGGAAATGTGATATATTGGATGTGTGCGTTAAATATCGGACATCCAAGATTTTCAAAGAGGTTAAATTGTAGGAGCCTGTCTAGCTGGAGCAAATGTGACAGACCCCCCCCCCCCATCGTACAAACGTTTCTAGAAGCGCGGCGATCTAAAGTCCTGTTAGCATTCACACAACGTGACAAGAAAAGCTCGGCAAAGCAAAATAGAGGGTGAAAAAAGAAAAACCGAAGAGAGAAGAGTAAATGAAGACAGTCCGGTATTCAAGCGATTGTTAAATCTAAAAATCGAACGTCTGCGGAAAAAGAGATTACAGAGCTCAATACAAGAGTGGAACTGAAATGGCCTTCATTTTTTTTATCATGCCAGAAAATTGGTGTTGTTTGGGGGATGAGGTTTTTGGTGTCAACCAATATCCTTACTCGAAATATTGAAATTTTATTTTCTACACGAGCATCTCAAAAAATCAGCTTTTAATAGCGCGTTGCCATTGCATTTACAAAAGCTCTGATTAAAAAAATAAGTTAATAACTGCAGCGAATAAAACTTAGAAAAATGCCATATTGAGCACGCGATTATGCGAAATAAATTAATAGGAAATGTGATATTTTTTTAAACAATCAATGAGAGACAAAGTTTTTTGATCGTTTGTAAAACTAAAGTGACTCATGCAATGAAACGATTAAAATGAATAAAAGTATTGACCATATTCTGATGAGACCTCTTTGGTGTCTCGCCTTACTTTATCACCATACCGAGTTGCGTGAACGCTCTGGATTTTTGTACCTCTTCTTTCCACTAGAACTTTCGAAAATGTTCTAAATCGCATTAGCAGGCTAACTGAAACTTTAATTAATTTTTAGGGTGCTTAGCGGATAGCTCTAGGCCAAAACTCCGTACCTTTTGGTTAGTAATCCAATACCAAATCCGTTGGGCCAAAAGTGCACTTCAGTCCGAGGGATGTTGGCTGGTATATATATTGATAGCATTCACCACAGAGTAACTCCCCAGTGAGCTTTTTCGAACGATAACAACTTGTATTCAATGCGCGTCTAAAGCTTTGAGTCGCCGATAAAGTGCGCCACGACAGTTGGATGAAGCTATGTGCGAAGGTTGGTGGTGAAGAGCAACATGTCGTATTTAAATGCGCTTCTAAAGCATTGAGTCGCTGATAGAGGGCGCCCGGACAGTTGGTGCGAAGGTTGTGTTTATCCAAGGTCGTCGACCGGGTTACCATTTTAGGGTGTTTTGGAAAGCGCTCGGCCCGAACTCCGTACCTTTTGGTTAGTAATCCAGTACCAAATCCGTTGGGCCAAAAGTGCACTTCAGTCCGAGGGATGTTGGCTGGTATATATATTGATAGCATTCACCACAAATTGATTGAACTGACTCCTTTAACTGTTGACTGACTTCAACTTCAATTTGTTTTGTGTGAGCGCGCTCTTTTGTGTTTAATGATAAAATATTTTTCCCTCTCTCTACATATGGAAACAGGGGATAATAGCCTTTGTTGCTATAAATCCCTATAACTTATTTCTTATAAGAATAAAAATATAATGTAACTTGCACGAGCGCGTGGTGCTTGGGCGTTCAAGAAATGATGTCCTGACATGATGCATTGTAATATGCATAGCATATTTCATTTTAATCTTTTATTTTTTGTGTACATGTTTGAATCATGTATAATTTCACACACCAGACAGATATGAACGAGTTTTGGGGTATAAGTGCTTTGATTCAAAACAGTATTAATTACCCTATTGAAAAAAGTAGTAGTTAAAGGAAAGTTAATGAGGTTTTTCCACCCTATTATGAATTCGAAATAAATCATTGCATAAAAATTTATTTTATACAATCGTAAAATTTGAATAGCAAAAATAGTTTTTTGAAACCGTGGGTGTGTGATTGCGTACAGGACAAATCTTTTCAGAAATATTTGAAATGAGTTATATTTTTGGGTACTTGTGCATTATACCGTCTTCTCCAACGATCGCCAACGGTTTAGTAACTCATTGGCGACGGATTTAAATGTGGCGATAAAAATCAACGGACTACATCATTGCCGGATTGCCATAATTGGTGATTTAGCAGCCCATTGGTGATGACTTCATATTTGGCGATAAAGTGGGATGGTATAATACGTAAGTACTTATTTTTGAATACTTGCATGAAAAATGTTGCATTAAATTTTTTGAATCCCAAATTTGAGTAACAATTTTGTTTTAAAATTGAAAAAAGCTGGGGGGTTTTTTTTGACAAAAATATATATAAAGCGAGAATTTTTCAGTTTAGAAGTTTATAAAATGAATTACTTAAAGGTTTAAAATGAAATATTTACTTTGCTAATTACTTAATTTAGGAAATACCTTAAGAAATGTTTCACCATGTTACTGAAAATCATTCTTTAGATAATAGGTTTCGAATAATAAATAGAGCTGCCTTTTCAATTTTTTTTTCAGATTGTAAAGCTTCAAAAAAACTATAAAATCGTTTTAAATATATAGATTACTTCTCTAGTTCAAGTATTGCAGAACGTATTTACAAATTATTATACAAAATATAAAGCAATATGCTTTAGGTTTTAATTTATGAGGCTTTTAATAAATGTCATGTTACTAACCAACACGGAACTGTTCCGGTCTCCTCAAATGTGAAGTGAAGATTGGAAGAATAGCTCAGAGGGGGTAGAATCCAATCAGTGAGACCCGACGAAGAGTTTCGGCATGATTTGTAGGAGTTCCGACAAGACATCAGAAACCTTATTAATAATCTCAAACGGAATCCACAATAGTAAATAATATATTTCAAACTCAATCATATGTATATCCCATCAATAATAAACTGCAGAAATATTCCTGTCTAGCATGCGCAGTTATTATAGAAAGAAAATTCTTTTAATGGTTAAAATTTAAGAAAATATCATCTAAACATGTAAAATAACATTAAACGTATATTAATGTTATTTTACATGTTTAGATGTAAACTCTTGACCATTTTTTTCTCATTATTTCCCTTTTTATGAGCGAGTCAGCGATACTTTAAGTATAAAAATCGATGTAACTTTACGAAAATATGAACAAAATGCTACGGATTTTATAAAGAAACCTCTCAAATATTAGAAATATTAAATGGAAAAATCACATTTCGCATAAAACTGACTTTCTAACGTATACCTACTTTATATTTTACATTTTTCTAACTTAAATCATTTTTAAAATTAATTTAAACAATAGCTTTTTTTTCTTTTGAAATATGAAGCATAGTTTAATATTTCATTACATACATCTTAATTACCATTTCGCAAATAATGATGTTATTTTATTCGTACAGTTTTGATTTAATTATTGTTACTCAACTTTTTAGTCGAAGTGACTTGGCTTTATCATGTAGTAACTTTTGATACATATTTTAAAATCTGTTTTTCAAAGTGGTTGGAATGTCTTCATCTGTTTGATCTCAATTTATTGCGTATTTCATGGATTTTAAAATTAAATGCATCAACCCAATTAGCATGCCCTAACTCGCTTTTTACAATATTTTACCTCGAGTTTATTCAGTAGAATTATGAAATATAGAAATAGCTTGGTCAATTAATTTTTTTTAAAGTATAGGTTTATTTATATGCGCGTTTGCTTTTGCAAAACTCATTTAGCATTTTATTTCCTAGAAATGCTGGAATTCATAAAAACTTTAGTTGCAGTTGATGGAATTTCAACTAGGAGTTGGCATTGACGTGCCTAATTATTGCAGATAAGCATCATATTATTGAAACTCTTACCCAATTTATCCCCTTATTTCCCTTTTTATGAGCGAGTCAGCGATACTCTAAGCTATTGATGATTTCACCGCTTTGAGGGGAAAAAAATAATGCTTCTAATAGACAGTTTCTCCGTCATTCAAGCATAGAAAAGTTTGCCATTTTAATCATTGAAAATTATTTTTAGTATATCTAAAAAGCTTAAATAAATCTAAGGTAAATTAAAAGAGTTTACTAATTTGAATTCCAAAGCAATCAATATTTTTTCAGACAAAATAATTATCTTGGAACTTGGAATAATTCAGAAAAAAAATAACATAATAAATTTCCTTACAAAACTGATTCCGTATTTTGAAAAAATGCTGTTGAAGGTATCACATGGAAGTGAAGGTATCACATTAATTAGGAATTATTAGTTAATTAGGAGATATTTTACAAAATATAGCCAGAACGTCCTCTTGTGTCGTTTCGATACATATTGAATTTATCATTATAAATAGCTGCCCTTCAAACAATAATTCACTAAGTAAAACAAAATTCCCAAAGAAATATCTCATATTTGTTGGCCTTAAATGCAGTGTTATTGAGTTCACATAGGAAATGAAGGAATCAATCGTTCTAAAATTGTTGTGTCTAAGTTTAGTTACACGGAATTAGCTTATCTGATCTATCTTTAAAAAATATCATTCGATTTCCGAACCTTGTGCACAATAGAGCAACCTTGAACACTATCCCGTAGAAAAGGTCTAATTCCTAAAATTGTTGTGTCTAAGTGTTTCGTTACACATAATTTGCTTATCTGATCTAACTTCAAAAAAATTTCATTCAGTTTCCGAACCTTTTGCAAGGAAGAACACCCTGGAACAATGTCTCGTAAAAAAGATATATCATTCGATTTTCGGACATTGTGCAGAGAAAAACACCCTGGGACTATGGATCGTAGAAAATGTCTAATTCCTAAAGAAATATCTAATTTGTTGCGAGATTTCTCGTAATCGGAGGATAGAGAGGTTGTTCCAATTATTCTAATTTTTATTCTGATGAAGACATAAGATTGCTTGAAATTGATTGCAAATAATATTAAGAAGTAATTTATTTTGTTACCGTTCTCTTATGATATAAAGGATCATAATATATGATGATTACATAAACTAATATTTAAAAAAAACCTTAAAACTCATCTCTATTGTACGGTAGTCTTGCGAATATTTAATTACTTCAATTATTATATATATATATTAGGCCGAAAAGACACCGGCAGATATTTAAAGGTGATTAAATCCTGGATATTCTAATTTATAACTGCATTTCATTGATCAGTATATACAGGGTCATCATAATTTATGTACCCTACTTTAAAATTGTCTACAAGCGGACACATTTTTCCGAAAAATCTGAAGTTTTATGGAGGGCATAATCAAAGGATAGGAATATTTTTCCGTGAAAAAAAAGTTACCAAAGTCGCCACCAAAGGGCATTGCACTTTGTAAACGTGTAGTAAAAATGCAAATGTGTTTCGACGTCACGTAGCAGTTGTTATAAAAGGAAGAAACATTTGCAAAGATCGTGTTTGTAAAGCGCTTCCTATTCACAATGACGTTAAGTCTGCAAGATCCCGCGTTATTACTGAAACGATTCTATCAAAACTGTAATTCCTCTACAGTTGCTCTTTCGAAATTTTGGAGTTGTAAGGGGATTCGGAAAGGTCCAACGAATGAAAAGAGCCTGCGTAAAATGATTACGAAATTTGAAGAAACATGATCATTGTTTGTTTCGTCCTGGGAGAGGAAGAAAACCCATTTCTGCAGATACAGTGGAGGAAGTTGCGCTTATGATTGAAGAGGACAGAGCATCAAATGCTCACGGTATCACTACTGTCCACCGTGTCGCAGATGCGTTGAATAAGCCATATTCAACTGCCTATAAGATCTTTGGGAATATCCTCCGCTACTATCCTTGTAAACTTTCATTTGTGCAACGGTTACTTACGGACGATTTTAACCCCCGACACAGATTTTCACTTGAATTTTTTGCTCGCTCTGAGGTTGATGCAGAATGGCCATGGAATATCCTCTGGTCAGACGAAGCCCATTTTCACTTAGATGGTACAGTGAACACGTACAACTGGGAATCAGAAAATCCACACTCTGTCATTGATGCTCCGTTACATTCGCTAAAAGTGAGGGTATGGTGGGAATTTTCTGCATCATTTATTCTGGGTCCTTATTTCTTCGAGGAATCAACATCTGCAGGTCCAGTAAAATGCTCCATCACTGGGCGGCGCTATGCATCGATGTTGCAGAACGAAATTATTCCAGCTCTACAACAACGTCACTGCCTTGACAGCACAATTTTTATGCACGATGGATCTCCTCCACACATTGCATTGTGTGCTAAGAACTTCTTAAATCACATTTTACAGAAGTACGTGTCATCAGCTGACACTTTACTAATGTGTGGCCTTCACGATCTCCTGACTTGATTCCATGTGATTTTTGGCTTTGGGGCGATTGAAACATTTGGTAAGTCGTGAAGACCTCAGACGTTACCCCATCTTAAAGACAGCATTTCACTCCACGGGCGAAACATTTCTTAAAACACACTTCGGTCAACTGTGGAACATAACATCCTGAGATTTCACATGGTATCTGAAAATGATGGCCATCATGTGGAACATGTGTCCTTATAATTATAAAATTGTAACATTTGCAAAATTGATAAAAATTGTAACATTTGTGAAATTGATAAAAAAATTCGTAAACTCTATGGGAAAAATTAACAAAATTTGTAATTGCTTAAAATCATTACACTTTTGTAATATAAGTATGTCATTTATAAATACAATGCCCTCTGGTGACGACATTCGTAACTTTTTTTTCGCGGAAAAATTTTTCCATCCCACGACTATGTCTTCCGCAAAATTTCAGATTTTTCTGATAAATGTTTCTGCTTGTAGACAATTTTAAAGTAGGGTACTTTAATTATGAGGACCCTGTATATTGCCTCAACAGAAGTTCTACAGATGTATTCTTGAAACATATTGAAAACTTCTGATAAGGGAAAAAATAAATCATTTCCACCTAGAAAACTTTTCATACATTTTTCTGTTACCTTTCAATTTTGTTTCAGTAGTATAAACTGTACACATCTGAAACGAGATATTTCAATTACATTCTTAAACATCAATTTCTTTTAACTAATAATGCTAATCGTTTTTTGATTCCGATTAAATTTTCGTTTTAGCACCTATTTTCCCCAACGTAATCACGTTTTACAGTTCCTTTCATTTAACTCAATAGCGATATTGCTGATACAACGAAACATTTCTAATAGCATTGTGAATTTTACTTGACATTGAACTATGCGCCTCTGTACTAGTACTTAATGAAACATACTGAAACCATTCATGAAAAACGATTGTCTAGAGATTATGAAGAGTGAATTTTTGTGTTTTTTTCCTTTGAATGCATCAATTGTTACACAATATCTATCTATCTATCTATCTATCTATCTATCTGTCTATCTGTCTATCTATCTATCTATCTATGTCTGTCTGTCTGTCTGTCTAGATATCTAGATATAGAAAGAGAGAGAGAGAGAAGGAGAGATTAACCAAAACAGAAGTAAAAAAAAGGAGAAAAAAACTATAGTGAAAGTAGGAAAAAACCTAAATAAAAATCAATGAGAAAAAAGAAATACGGCCTGATGATTTTCTCAAAGGTCACCATAAGACAGGGATTCCAACAAAAGGTGGATTTTTTTTTTCTGTAAAGGGTTTGACTATGGTCAAAAAATTAACCTTTTTATGGCCCGAAAAATTCTACGACCCAAAATATAAGAGAATCAACACTTTTTTAAGGATATAAAAACAAATGACATTTAAAAATATATATTTTATACATTTAATAATAATAATAATAATAAATACATTGGTATATCTTTTTAATATAATAATTCCAAATTTGAATTCGTAATGTATCTTTTATAATTCGTTTAAAACATAAAATTGTTTTATCTTTGTTCTTAAATTTAAAGTGTATGTGTGTGTCAAGAAATTCATAAGTCCTATTGAGTAACTTTGACTCCCAATGAAACTTAACTTAATCTTCAGAGGCATTAATTAAATAATGGCATAAATTAGAGAATAGAGAATAAAAGAAACTCATCCATCCCATTTCAAGCTGGAGCTTGAAAATATGCGTTCAAATGAAACCCTAAGGTTTGCTTTTCTGGCAAGTTGAAAAGAATCCTAGTCCTTTAAGAACTGTAATTACTATGCAGGAATTTTGCTAGTTAACTATACATTCAAAAATATCGATAATATCATGTTAAAGTTTTTTTACCACACAGTATGGGCCTAACTATACAGAACTGATACTCGTGCATCTTGAACACGTGGTTGTGTTTGCATAGTTCAAGTTACATATGCTTGTAGCAAGGAAAAGGAAGCTTTGTCGTACAGTTGTTGTTGAAAACTGATTTCTCGACAGAGGAAAAATTATTTATATTTGAGTATTTTTCCGCACTTACAGAAGAGGTGGATACGGTGAAGGTGAGCTTATTTTGAGAAAGGTGTCTGGACTATTCCAAAATAAGTTTAATGAGACTGTTTAATAAGTGATCAAGCCATTTCTTCAGGATTTCAGAAGGTTCTGTTCTGCAGGGAACACTCAAATGAATATACAGTAATATCCACAGCACAGGGAAAACAGTCACGCATATCAAAAATCCTTAAGCCTTGCTGTAGGAAAACTTTCCAGAACAAATCTTTTCACGTGGCTTTCAAGTAAAAATTATATTTTTAAATGATATTTTATTAAAAACCACTTAAAGATTATTTATTCATTTTACATTATTAAATCTTTACTAATCTTTAAAAGTTTAAATAACTTTTAATGTTACTTTTGTGAATTTGTCTATTCTATTCCAAAATAAGTTTAATGTCTAACTACTCCAAATAATGTCTAACTATTCCAGAATAATGTCTAACTAGAAGAATATCTAACTAGAAAAATGTCTAAATAGAAGAATATCTAACTAGAAGAATATCTAACTAAAAAAATGTCTAACTAGAAGATTAGTAATATTACTAATCTCCGTAAATGAAATCTAATGTGGTAAAGATCGATTTCTTCTGAAGAATGTCTAACAGAAGATGTCCAACTAGAAGAATGTATAACTAGAAAATTAGTAATGTTATTATTAGAATTGTTATTATTAAAATTAGAAGATTAGTTATGTTATTATTAGAATGCCTAAATAGAAGAATGTCTACCTAGAATATTAGTAATGTTATTTTTGTGGATTTGTCTATTCTATTCCAAAATAAGTTTAATGTCTAACTATTCCAAATAATGTCTAACTATTCCAGAATAATGTCAAACAAGAAGAATGTCTTCCAGAATAATGTCTAACAGAAGAATAATGTCTAACTATTACAAAATAAGTTTAATGAGACGGTTTAATAAGTGATGAAGATATTTATTCAGGATTTGAGAAGGTTCTATTCTGCAAGAAATACTCAGATGAATATACAGTAACATAAACAGCACGGGGAGACCAGTCATACCTCTCGAAAATTCTTATCCATGCCGTAGGAAAACTTCCCAGGACAAATCTTTTCACGTGGCTTTCAAGTAAAAAATCGTATACAGAAAAAAAATTATATTTTTAAATGATATTTTATTAAAAACCACTTAAAGATTATTAATTCATTTTACATTACTAAATCTTTAAAAGTTATTTAAACTTTTAAAGATATGTAATGTTACTTTTGTGGATTTGTCTATTCTATTCCAAAATAAGTTTGTCTAATTATTCCAAATAATATCTAACTATTCCAAAATAATGTCTAACTAGAAGATTAGTAATGTTATTATTAGAATTAGAAGATTAGTAATATTATTATTAGAATGTCTAACTAGAAGATAAGTAATGTTACTAATCTCCGTAAATGAAATCTAATGTTGTAAAGATCGATTTCTTCTGAAGAATGTCTAACAGAAGATGTCTAACTAGAAGATTAGTAATGTTATTATTAGAATTGTTATTATTAGAATTAGAAGATTAGTAATGTTATTATTAGAATTAGAAGATTAGTAATGTTATTATTAGAATGCCTAACTAGAAGAATGTCAACCTAGAAGATTAGTAATGTTACTTTTGTGGATTTGTCTATTCTATTCCAAAATAAGTTTAATGTCTAAATATTCCAAATAATGTCTAACTATTCCAGAATAAGGTCTAACTAGAAGAATGTCTTCCAGAATAATGTCTTACTATTCCAAAATAAGTTTAATGAGACGGTTTAATAAGTGATAGAGCCACTTATTCAGGATTTGAGAAGGTTCAGTTCTGCAAGGAACACTCAAATGAATATACAGTAATATCAACAGCACAGAGAGACCGGTCACACCTCTCGAAACTTCCTAGCCATGATGTAGGAAAACTTTTCAGGGCAAATCTTTCCACGTGGTTTTCAAGTAAAAAATCATATACAGAAAAAAAAGTATTTTATCTTTTTTAATGATATTTTAATAAAAAATCACTTAAATATCATTAATTCCTTATACATGCCTAAATCTTTAAATATTTGCAGCAGATCATCTAGAAGCATGGTTTGGAAATAATGATATGGAAGTTTATATAATACGCCATTTGTTCAAATAGAACCAACATTTAGAACAAGAAAACGAATCTGTACTTTTGGAAAACTTTCCAGAACTTTATGTAATGAAATTAATTTCATTACATAGAAATAAACTTATTTTCCAACATAAAGATATGCTATTACTGCACTATTCCAAAATTTATAAAGATACACACTTATCATATGCAATTAAATTATGAGGATTTGGGAGTTTAGTTTGGCTTTTTCTTATTTCTTGCATTTATTACAAGAATAAATGCAGGACAAAAGGAGAATTGAAATTAAATTTAATCTATATACCTTGGATAAATAAAATTAGGATTGTTTGTCAAGTTTGTCAATTATGATCAGTGCTAGCAAACTGATGGATTTATGTCACTGTAATTTTATTTAGTTCTCCAGACTGTATTGCCTTAAATTCAACAGTCACATGATATGGCCGGGATGGCCTGGTTGGTAGAGCGTTGGACTCGTACTCCTTAGGCTGCGGGCTCGAAACTCACTGGCCAAAACAATCCCCGAGTGTGTGGCGATTGGCGCTCGTTAAATCTGTTCGTGGTCACAAAGTCCTCCATATCGAGAGTAATACCACTGGGGGTACTGGGTCAGAGGTGATCGTTCTCTGCTCCAGGTCTAAATTACGATCTGAGATGAGTGAATGAATATGCATGAATGTAGTCCGCCCCCTAAAAAGGGTTGTGACGAGTGTGTAGCTAAATCGTATTCTTGGCCTTAGATGGCGCTACGTGTAAAACAAGAGACGTATATATCCGGCTTAAAATCTGCTGATGTATCAGCGGGGCTTGTCCATGGCAAGTGCCATTAGTAGCAACAGGAACATGATATAAAATTTTATAAGAGGATTCGGCTGGCTTTAGTCATTTAATGATCATTCCTTAATTTGAAACTCACAACCGTATCTTATATAGATTTAAAATTGCAAGACATTGTATTGAATTTATGAATGAAATGTGTTGGAAATTGGTTGATTTCTTGTAACAGCTGTATCGTGTAAAGCCTATTATCTCAAATGTAAAGTTAAAAACAAAAATATATTTAAATTTCTGTTTGCCCTTTTCATGAACAAGGAGATCATTCTTGAGACAATTACTGCAATGGTGATTGAAATTTAATTCCTTTTGAATTCTCCTTTTGAATCGCGACAGCAACCGCAGTTGGTTTGCCGATATTAGTCAGCGTCCATAATTGTTATGAGTGACAACTGCATTCTGGGGACACAACTGATGTTGTGAATTAGATTCGGAAGTTTGGCGGTATCAGATTGCTGCTTGGTGATTGATGGCTTTGTCTCCCGCATCCGTATTCGAAAATTAACATCGCATCACGGCTCGGAAGGGAATTTCGTCGAAGCATCGTTTAGACAGCCAGAGGAAATAGTTTATATCGTTATAGAGATTACCTTGGAAAAGAAAGGAAAAACTGATACCAAGTTGTATGGGATAAATACAAACAATTTATATTATTATCATGTCAGAAAATGATGTTATTTTTTAAATGAGAAATCACTAAGCAAAAAATTGAAATTGAAATCCTAGGCGAAAAACAAAATTTTGCTATCTGCATGAGCATCCCAAAAATCAACTTTTACTAACGTGTAGTCCTCACATTTACAAAAGCTCTTATTAAAAAAAAAGTTAATGACTAAGCGGTTAGTGTTTATTCTAGATGATATAAGGAGCTCAACTATTCAAAATATCATTATAATCATTGTAAAATTATTACAAAAATCCAATCATTTCATTTTATTAAAAATCAATGAAATTATTTTTCATTACATTTTTAGAAAATGTTAAAATTGATTTTTACACAATTTAAAATTTACGTTATTAAATATATCAATTTGATTCTACAACTATTTTAATTTTCACTTTACTTTTTTTTTATCATATCAGAGGATGATATTGTTTTAGGAATAACATAATCATCCCCTTATATGATAACTAGAACGTCAACGGGTTCAACGGGAATGTAGAACGCCTACGGGTTCTAGTGGCGTCAACTAGAACCCGTAGGCGAAATATTGAAATTTTATTATCCGCGCGAGCATCTCAAAAAATCGGCTTTTAATAACGCTTTAACATCTCATTTACGAAAGTTCTGATTATAAAAAATAATTTAATGACTACAGTGAATAAAACCTATAAAAATGCCATTTTGAGTACGCGATTATATGAAGTGAAATAAATAGGAAATGGGATATTTTTTTTTAAAAACAGTCATTGCGATACAAAGTTTTTTTGGATCGTCTGCAATATTAAAGTGACTCCTTCAATGAAACCATTAAAATGAATAAAAAAACAATTTAACTTGCACTAGCACGTGGCGCTTGGCCGTTCAAGAAATGATGTTCTGACGTGATGCAATGAAATATGCATAGCAGATTTCCTTTTTAATCTTCGTATTCAGTATTTATGTGAAATTTGAATTGAAGAATTCCCTAATAGACAATCATGAATAATAAATACAATTTATGACTTGTGGATGCATCCGTTTATTAATGAAATTATAAATATTTTAAACAATGTCTGCTGATTTTTCAAAATGAATTTTAAATGAATGACTATGAAAAGAGAAAACGATTAATAAAGCACTTTTGATGATTACTCAAATCCTCCACAATCACCTGACTGTGACAGTCTGAAGTCTTACATGCTGGATAAAGAGTAGAAGCTAGTTATATCAGAAAGCTTCTAAATCTATAAATATGATAATTCTGTTCTTTAAACTGTTTTAATCCAATTCAATATGGCCTTAAATTTCTTCTTCAATGTGCAAAACGGAATTTTGTCAACTTGTCCACCACTTTAGAATAGTCGAGACAATCGATTATCAATAACAATTATCAAAAAGTATATAAATATACTTATAGAAGTCAGGTTTCTAAAGTATGAAAATTCCATTAATTGGAATTGATTTTTTAAAATTATATCAATAAATATTAGAATGTTAATATAAATATATTCTAGGATTCTTGATCAGCATCCAACTGATTGGTTTTATAGCAAATTGGAAATATTGATCCTGTAATAAAGTAGAATAAAGCTTTATTGTACTGGAGATAAAATGCAACAATTTGATATTCATGCAATTTTCTTAGGATATATATTTTTTGCATTTTTTCTCTGCGGTATCTCATTTACTATATACTTTTTTTCCAGGGGGGGCACCTCGTAATTGAGGATGAGATGCTTCCAGTATGGTGGTTGAATCTCGCCACCCTTGTTGGATACACTAATAGGTGGAGGTTGAGATTCTTCTTAACGATGACGGGATATACTTTCTACTGGGAGGGTTATGCCATATCCGGTGATGACCATTAGAACTCAACTGTTCTAATGGCTCTTGCGGTGGTCCGATCATTCAGTTCTAGCGGTTTAAGTCCATGTGCCTTCAGGCGGGATGAAGAGTCTGCATATGGCTAATTTAATTTTTTTTAAAAAATTAAGTTCAAGCAAAAATGTATGCATCATTTTATAATACATACCACCAATTTTTAGTTAAACGATTTTTCATTTAAATTTAGTAAGTTGAAAAAGTAATTTCTTACAAAAAGAATGCAAAAAAGGATTATTGAATTCTTTCAAAAACAAAAATAAAATTAATTAGAGAAAGGCTTTGAATGATTGCATTATCGAAATGAGTGCAAAGAAGACGTAGTGGAAGGATATTGTATGTTAATAAAAACAGTAACTTTAATATGAAATTTTACAATAAATTCCCGAATAGTTGAGCATTATTGAATGTTTACCTAATCACGCATTTATTTAAATATCTATATTCATTATCAGGGGCTGGGGTGACCTGGTTAGTAGAGCGTTGGACTCGTACTCCTTAGGTTACAGGTTCGAACTCATCGACCAAAAGATTCCCCGAATGTATGACGGCTGGCGCTCATGAAATCGGTTCGTGGTCGCAAAGTCCTCCTTGTCAAGAGTAATATCACTGGTGGTACTGGGTCAGAGGTGATCGTTCTCTGTTCCAGGTCTAAATTACGATCTGAGATGAATGAATAAATTTGCATGAGGTAAGTCCACCCCCTAAAAAGGGTTGTGACATGTGAGTAGCTAAGTCGTACTCTTGGCCCTGGATGGGTTTACTTTTAAAACAAAGAGACTCATTTCTTAGGCTTAAATCAGCTGATCCTATCAGCGGGGGTTTGTCTAAGGCAGTTGCCATTAATCACAACACATATTCACTATCTCATAATAATCCTCATGATTTTTCCATTTATTAGTAACATGAAAAATTAAAAATGTCAAAATGGAGGCATAGCATAAATAAGCTATTATTTCCATTTTTTCACAGTAATTAAACAATGCTGAACAGCAATTTCACTTTCCTGTAATCGATGAAAGATAGAAATAAAGACTTAACTGTTGCAAATCTCAATTTTCGCAGTATCTTCAACTATGTGAGCATATCGTTATATGTCACACATTCAACAAAAACTAATCATGCCGATTTTTCTCTACGAATGCGAAAAGTTGTCATATACCAGTTCAATGAAATTACAGAGAACTCCTAGGCCACCTGTATAGTATTACAGGCTGGGATGGCCTGGTTGGTAGAGCGTTGGACTCGTATTCCTTATGTTGCGAGTTCAAACCTCGCCAGCTGAAGATTCCCCGAGTGTGTGGCAGGTGGCACTCGTTAAATATTTCTTGGTCACAAAGTCTTCTTATCAAGAATAATACCAATGAAGTTACTGGATCAGATGTGATCATTCTCTCTTCGAGATCTAAATTATGATCTGTGGAGGAATCAAACAAAAATGCATTAATGAATTCCACCCAATAAAAAAGGTTTTGAGATGTGTGTAGCTAAGTCATACTCTTGGCCCTAGATGGTGCTACTGAAAAACGAGTAATGCTCAATCAGTTTAAATCGCTGACAGATCTGTTATCGGGCTTGAAAGAGTACTAAAAGTAACAGCAACATATTAAAAAAAAATTTCTGCGTATTCTGCCTGTATAGTACTACAAAAGTGGAATTTATTGAATACCCATAATGTATACTTAGTCCATTAGAGACGCTCTCCTAGATGTGTTTAATGAAAAAAACTCAAAGGATGTTCGAGCATGCCTTTATTAGCCATCATTTAAATTAACAGTTAAGCTGAACCCTCTTTTATATATTAACCTTTTAAGAACATGGGATTCCCAAGAGATTTTAAGGAGAGAGGAGAATAGGTCAACGAATGATCTTAGGAATTAAAATAATAATGGATGTTACAGTTAAAAAATTCTAATTTTCTTCCAAAATGATTCGATTTACCCTAAAGCGCTATTTTATTTAATTAATCTTTTCAAATTCCAGTATTCTAAAACTCTAAGAATGCATTTCCAGAATAATTTCAATTTAATGATAATGGATGTTTCAATAAAAAATTCAAATTTTTCTCCCAGACGATGCGATTTACCTAAAACGTTATTTTATTTAATTAATCTTTTCAAAATCCAATATTCTAAAACTCTAAGAATGCATTTCCAGAAGAATTTCAATTTAATAATAATGGATGTTACTCTAAAAAAATTCAAATTTTCTTCCCAGACGATGCGATTCAACTGCAACGTTAATTTTTTTAATTAATCTTTTCAAATTCCAACATTCTACAACTCAGAGAATGCATTTCCAGAAGAATTTCAATTTAATTCCTCGTTTGCGCAACCAAAATTACGGCAACAACCACAGCCAGCCGTCTGATATTAGCCAGCGGCTATAATTGGAGTGAGTGACGTCGGAGCTGGGCAGTCAGATACCGGTCAGTGAATGGGCAGAGGAAACTCGGCAGTAATAGATGATCCTTGGGTGATGGATGTCCAAAATGTCTCCGGCAACCAACCTCAGGAGTAAACACTGTGTCACATGCTCAAGTAATGCAATTGCGATGTGTCCGTGATGGACACACAGCTTATGCATCTTTTAAAATGAAGGAGAATGTATTAATTAATAAGGATAAAAGTAATATAAGAATAATATTATTATACAAAGTTAACACATTTGATGACCTGGATTAGATGAGATAGTCTAAATACCGACCATTTATTTCAATTCATACAAATTTTAATTAGATTACAATTGTTATTTGATTTTAATGAATAACTCTTTTACGTTAAGAAAATAAAATATTTTTGTTTAAACGTTTGAAGGAAAATTGTTTTCAATTACCAATCTTAAATCTCTTGTATTAACCACTTCGCGTACAATGACGTTTCTGACACGCTCATCGAATTACTGAATTTTTATTTTCAAGTCTGCAATTAAGCCACAGAATTAAGTATTTAAATACGAAAAAATCAATATGAAACGATTTGGTATCCCAAATGCTCCATATATTATTTTAAAAAATCAATTAACAATAAATTATCAAAATAGGATGAGTTATCTAATTAGAAAGTTAAATAAATTTGTACGTCAAGTGGTTAAGTCTGATATTCAGTTGCATAATATTAATCAGTTTCTCTTTGTTTAAAAATTTAAAAGTGCAAACAATTTTAATAAAATGACAAAATTTGTCTGTATACTTGTCTGCAGTGAAAGGAAAGTGACAGATTGATTATATATTTTTAAAATTTAGATTATGAAGAATTTGCATTTGCAAATTTACAAAAAATGTGTTTTCTTTAATATAATGAATGTGGAAATATTAATATCAATAACGAGTATAATCAGTTTTCATTGCTGTGATATGAGATGTCTATTATAGGTAACAATAGAATATGAAACTTGTTTTTCCCAAAAAATAGTAAAATCTTAATTTTCTTATTTTTTGCTTTGGTTTAGTGTTTCAGATTATTTTATATACTATCTTCCAATCAAACAGTGGCTAAAATGCGTTCGAGTAATCTCACCAAAACTTTCTCGCAAACCTTCTAATAAACTTATCGCTCTAAATAACACCTTACATGGTCATAGACATGGTGTATGTTAACAGTTACAACATATTATCTTATGTTGGGATTTCAGGATTTTTACTGAATCCATCATGTCATTTTTGGATGCCATTTGTCAACTAACATCATGCATTCAATTATAGGGTTCAAAAATCTATTTGTGTTTTAGAAACATGTTTCTCGACCAATTAATACACAGATATAATACCAAATTGCATTTGTAGTCACAAAATACCATATAACATTTGATGCATTCTTTGCAATGTTGTTTTGAACTATCGCAGTTTTTGAAATATTATATCAGATATTTTTATATGTTTCTGAAACAGAGAGAGATAATCAACTCTTAATTGGATTTGTTTCAGACATTGATAGGAGTCTTCGCTATAAATGTTAAATGCGTTTACCGAATTTTATCTATCTAGATCACTTTGTTTTGTAATTATAGTATACCATTTTATTAAAACAGTCGGATACATAGACATGCTCCGAAATGAGTTATCAGAAAATTTAATAGAAATATATAAATTTGGTGTAAAGACGTTCTGAAAATTTCAAACCATCTATCATAAACCATTTTTGAGTTATCTTTGTCAAAGACATAACATAACGCCATCCTGTGTCCCGGTGCCTATAACGCTATGTTATCTAACCAGTTGGATGAGCACAAGATGGGAGAAGAAAAAAGAAGAAAGGGGAAAAATGGAGGGGGAATCTGCACTTTGAGAATTTTTTTAAGTTATAATTTTGGTTGATTATCCCAAGGGGAATTCTTGTCTAGCTATTGTAGGTCTTGAAGAAGTCTTGGTATTTATGAATATTGTTCAATATGGAGTTGACTTTTCGGCGTGAAAGGGTATTTGATGCAACTCTCCTGTACCATTCTTCTTCCAGACTTCTTTCTGACTTTTTCATGTGCCATGAGAGAGTGAGCATGCCTTCTGTGGCATAGTGAATCGGTGATCCTATTTCCCCATAACTACAGTAAGGAGAGTTGGCTAGATGGAATCTGTATGGTTTTGTCGAGAATGGGCCGTGTCCAGTGAAGAAAAGAACATTCGCTCTGTCCCAGTTGGCAGCGTAGAGAGAAACTTTTGGTATTATGTTAAATGTGGAACAACCTGTTTTGCCTTCTTCCCATTCCTTTTGCGATCTTGTCATCATACCGATTTGGAGGACTTTCTTCAGATGAGATATTAGAAGCTTCGTTAGATTTCGATTTTTGTCAAAGACAGAAGGACGAGCATTTTCCGAAGATGTATTTTTCGAATTCTTGGAGACCTTGACAATTCGTCAAAATCAAGAGTTCAAATTTCTTCAAGATTATTATACAGTCTCTATATTATGTATTCGAGAAAGTAAAGATAAGTAAAAATTTCAATCACATGAGTATTCACTTTACATTGCGTTTAAACTCCACTAAATAGTCTCATGTAGTGAACGTACTTCTCGCTTCAAAGATCAGGAAATAATCTAGTGTAGATGATCGTATGATCTTATATAAATAGTATTATCCCTACAGTAGCGCATCATTTGATTAGCTTGCGTTCATTACAGTAATCGAAGTGATGTCGGAATGATGCAGCTAAATGGATGTCTGTGAATAAGATTACGAATTTCGGCGGGTACAGATAATTTCGGGATGATGCATGATGTAACAGTCTCATACATCCAACCTCCGGAATCCGCATGATATCATGCGCCATAGATCATGTGATTCAATTCTGTGATGCAATAAACCAGATTGCAAATAAACCAGATTGTAGAAATGAGATTTGATGAACTCCCCAAAGATAAACTTGGTTAAAATGGTCATTAGTGTGCCCCCGATTTTGCACCCAATATGGCAACCCAACACAGCGCTATTGTACCGGAAGTCCAAAAAGTTCCCGTAAACCAAATTTTAAAAAATCATTGTCCATGATTTTTTTTCAAGCATATTAAATTTTGCCATATGAGTAATGAAACCATAGACATGCTTGAAGCTTTTTTCGGCTATCGACTCATCTTAAAAAATCTTTGGCCACCTCGATCCCCTGATCTGACCATCCCGGACTTTTTTCTGTTGGGGTATTTAAAGGATAAAATTTATGAAGGTGAGCATCAAACAATAGATGATTTGAAAATCGCAATTACCTAAAGGATACAAGAAATCACTCCTAGCATGTCAAAGCGTGGTTTCGAAAATCACGCGCAAACGAGTTCAGCTTTGTCTCCAAGAAAGGGGTGGACATTTTGAAAATTTATTATAAATGTTAGTTCAGTATTTTTTCCTTAGTTATGTTAAAAGTGCTTTTTATCATTGGTATAAAAATAATTCTTTTTAAGCATATTGTTTTTGTAAAATAAATTCACAAATCATTAATAAGGGAACTTTTTGGACACCCTGTAGTAACCCTAATGAAGTTTTGTTTACTTCTTTCTACAATGGTTGAGTTGTACATGAGATTCAACTCTTTTTAATAAATTTCTTATATATAAAAATTCCTATTCAATCCATTCTTTTTGTGTTTTTGTCTTTCTCAATTATTTATTATTTACTGTTCATGTTATCCCCACAGTCCTTATATTCAGTGTGCTAGCGAAGCTACTAGTTTCCCGCTCCAGTGGCTAGCGAAGCCGTAGGATGTTTTTTTTTAAAAATTCTGCCCGGTACCTTCAACAGATGCCTCCGACATCTGTAGAACGCACCGGGTGTGAAAAAAAAACCCGAATGCTTATCGGTAAATATATATATATATATATATATATATAATTATATTGCGAAAAGTGGTAACCTTGACTATCCCATAGAAGTGTTTGTTTACTTTGTCTGCCATCTTTATTGGAGACTGCATCCTTGGCGCATCAAGGGGCACACGAAACGTAACTTTTACTATACACATTAATGTATAATGAAACTAAGCTTCGAAGTGGATAATATAGTATGCGCCAAAATACACAGTACTGATACAAAGAAATTACATTATTGCCGTCTTTGAGTTTATTTTTTGTCAAGATAAATTGACATGCATATATACATTTTTTTATAAAATTATCTTGGAAAAAATACAAGATAAGAATTTATTTCTGGTTATGATTTTCAGTATGCGCGCACCGAGGTTAACATTACAGTATGCAAATAATAATCAATGTGTATGATATATCCAAACCTTTATTGCATGCTCTGTAATAAATATAAATTTGTATTACTAATTATAAACCAACGGTTAAAAAAACAACGAAATAACTTATCAGGTATTCAGTAAATAATGTATGGGAAAGGGTAAATACAAAACTACCTGAAAGGTAAATGTAACCATTTTTTAAGTTTTCCCCTATTGATTAAGGTAAGCATTTACACAGATGCATGTAACAGATCTATAACTTTAGTAATGAAATCACATGCAAAATTTCAAATGTGTAAGCTATTGTGTTACTATGTTTGCAAGCTTGGAATATACAGGCAGACCAACAGTAAACTCTTTGTGGTATTTAGTTTAATATTTGACACATATCTACTCTTTAGATATTAAATATGTGTACATATTCATCCAGCTAGACTTCTTCATCTTATAGCCGTTGTTTTTTTATACTTGATAAGCCAGAGAAAAACACTTTTTCTGAAAGCATTCCATTCAAAATTTGATAGAAATCCAGAAATTTGTTTCAAAGACTATGTAACAAATGTCAACCATATAATTCAAAAAAATTCTGAGTTGTTGCTTTCATATTAAAATAGAATTCCAAAAATGTATTTTTCGAGTTTAGAAAGGCCTGAAGCAAGGGAAAGAACGTAAGAATAAAGATCCTACAAGGGAAATAATGCAAGAAGAAAGATCCTGCAAGAGAAAGAACGTAAGGATAAAGATCCTGCGAGAGAAAGAACGTAACACGAAAGATCCTACAAGAGAAACAACGTAAGAAAAAAAATCCTACAGGAGAAAAAATGTAAGGAGAAGGATCCTACAAGAGAAAGAAAGTAAATAGAAAGATCCTACAAGAGAAAGAACGTAAGGAGAAAGATCCTGCAAGAGAAAGAACGTAAGGATAAAGATCATGCAAGAGATAGAACGTAAGAAGAAAGATCCTACAAGAGAAAAAAGTGTAAAGAGGAAGATCCTACAAGAGAAAGAACGTAAAGAAGAAGATCCTACAAGAGAAAGAATGTAAAAAGAAAGATCCTACAAGAGAAAAAAGTGTAAAGAGGAAGATCCTACAAAGGAAAGAACGTAAAGAGAATGATCTTACAAGAGAAAGAACGTAAGAAGAAACATTCTTCAAGAGAAAGAGCGTACGAGTCAAACATTTATTTTGAATTTCATAGGCTTCCACATCCATGCTATACAAGAAAGACTTTGGTTTTGTTTCTTAATTTTATAAGGCTTAACGATCTCTCTGTCTTTCAGTTTGAACGAAGAATAAATAGTTCCATCTCAGCCCTATCACAATCGCATGATCTGGGCCACATGATGCGAAGTTGATTTAGGAGGATGGTAGTAGGAGACACTGCCATCCATCAAGCAAGAATCATCTATTACTAACGAGTTTCCGAATCGTATTCAGTAAGAGGTACCTGGCTGCAGTATAGTGTTTTCCCAAACTCCTATTGCGAATACTATCTGATATCCGATAACTGGTTGTAAATGCTTCCGCAACTCTAAGGGAACACTGCATCATTTAAACAAACGGCTAAGCCCTATGTGCTCGGGAAATTTAAATTATATTTTAATTCATTTTAATTGTTTCATTGAATGAGTCACTTTAGTATTGCAAATGATCCGAAAAACTTTGTCTTGCACTGATTGTTTATAAAAAAATATCATATTTCCTATTTGTTTCATTTCATAGAATCACTTGCTCAAAATGAAGTTTTTCTAGGTTTTATTTGCAGTAGTCATTAACTTATTTAAAAAAACAGATATTTTGTAAAGGTGATTGCAACATGTTATTAAAAGCTAATTTTATGAGATGTTCATGCAGATAGTAAAATTTTTCCTTTTCGCCTACGGATCAAAATTTTTATTTTTTGGATAAAAAATGGATAAAAATTAAATTCTATGGATAAAAAATTTTATTTTTCGTCAACGGAGTTTTGTTAACGTCAAAAAGCCTCATCCCAAAAACTAC
This sequence comes from Argiope argentata, assembly GCA_026289955.1. Lineage (NCBI taxonomy): Eukaryota > Metazoa > Arthropoda > Arachnida > Araneae > Araneidae > Argiope > Argiope argentata. The sequence continues at coordinate 1,627,388 of JAOUZG010005720.1, read as the reverse complement.
ACCATGACATGATAATAATCGATTAAACATGTTGTCGATAATATATTTATTGCTAATATCCTTTACTATATAGATGTGCCCAATTTTAATTTACTCAACCGAATAATTATGTGAAAATTCTTTCATTCTTTTCTAATAATTCTTAATTTTAGATAAATTAATTCTTATTTTTGTTCTAGGTATTTCTTGATTAATTAACTCTTATTCTTTTTCTAGATAATTTGAGATGAATTAATTATTACTTTAAAGAATTCTAGATAATTCTTATTCTGGATACATTATTTCTTATTCGGGTTCTAGACAATTTTTATTCTAGATACATTAATTCTTATTCGTGGTCTAGATAATTCTAAAAACATTAATTCTTATTCATGTTCTAGATGATTCTAGATACATACGTGTTCTAGATAATTCCAAAAACATTAATTCTTATTCATGTTCTAGATCATTCTAGGTACATTCTTATTCGTTTTCTAGAAAATTCCAAAAACATTAATTCTTATTCATGTTCTAGATCATTCTAGATACATTAATTCTTATTCTTAATTAAAATTGCATAATCTGCTCATTCGTGTTCTAGTTGATTCTAAAAACATTAATTCTTATTCATTTTCAAGATAATTCTAAAAACATTAATTCTTATTCATGTTCTAGATAATTCTAGATACATTAATTCCTATTCTTAATTAAAATAGCATGATGTATCTGCTCTATACTACTCAATACTGATTTTACAGATCGGATCGAAGAGACATTGCCATTACGTCTGCTACTTTTAAAATTCTGTTCTGATAAACAGACTATATTTCCTCCTGCAGCGATCTCAATATCTAGCGGCACTTTTACGAACTGAATAACTATCTTTATCAAAAATAAATTCCAAATGTCCGCCTGATTACTTCTCTAGAGACTCAGTGACATTTTCAAAGGGATTGTTTGTTTTTATACTATACTATAGTTTTATATTATTTTTAAAGGATGCCCTCATTCTTTTGGAATTTTCTTCTGGCTTTTTTTTAAAAATTGTTTCAATCCAAATTCTCAAGATATTTTGATTTTTAATTCTATAGCTCAATTTTGCTGGAGGTTTGCTTTTTGTAGTTTTTTTATTTCTTCGGTCACGTCACTTGTTTATTTTTAATATTTTGTTTAAAATTTTGCTTCGTCTTATAATTTTAGACTTTTTTTAAAAAAATCTTTTATTCTGTAAACACAGTGTGTGTTTTAATCTTACATATTTTTGATCAAATCTTCTACATTGTCATGTATTCTATAAGTTTAATTCTATTTATTTTACTCCGTAACAGAAAACATGGATTTCCTCACTAATACAGATATTCACTCGCCCGATCTTAAAATGACTCTATTGTTATTTTTCTTTTTTGTCGCTTATAAACAGCATTAAAATGAATTTTAGAAACAAAATTCCTTCTGGAAGTCCTGTATTCATCACAAATAATCAAATAAAAATTGTTATAAGAATTGCTATCTTTAAACGAGTATTTATTTCTTTTAGATAATATGGATTTGTACTAATCTTAATATCTGTTACAATTTAACAGACAAAAAGGAATAATACAAATTTTAAAATATTAGTTCAAGAGCATTTCTGTATTTATCTTACATTTTTTAAATTAAAAGCAGTTTCAAGGACTTGGAGTCAATTACTTCATAAATAACAACTAAAACTTTGAAAAACAATAATTCGGTTATACACAAGTGTTCCTACATATAATTTTACCAACCTGTTGCTGAAAGAACATCTTTTGACTCCTGTATCCAGTTTGGGTTAAATTTACATTTTTTCCAGATAATTTCTTAAACAATCCAACTAACTTTTCCATGCGTATCAAAACAGTGGTCAAGCTTTAGAATAATACTAACCAAGTGCTAAAGTAAGATCAGGACAGACTTTTTCATTCTCAAGTGTATAGTCATCGCTTCAATTCTATCACCCAGATCTAAAAGGAAAATAAAAGCATAATAAAATTTCATTCAAAATAATACAAAAATAAATGAAGAACATTAATGTCAGGTAGTCTGTCTAAATTCTAAAAATGCAAGTTATATTACCATATTGGAAATCTGTGAAGTGTAGGAACAGGAAAAGCTGTGGAACCCCAGATAAAGCAGCAACATATGATAATAATTGATCTTATTTTTCCAAATATATTACTGAATGAGAAAATAATTTTAAAACATTATTTCAGAATGGATTAAATTATTTGTTTATATACAAAAATAAATGACGAATGTTACTGTCAGATCATCTGTCTTATTTTCAAAAATGCAAGTTATATTACCTTATTGGAAAACTGCCAAGTGTAGGAACAGGGAAAGCTGTGGAACCACAGTCAAAACAGCAACGTATAATAATTGATCTTGTATTCAGAACTGATTAAATAATGAAAACATTTTCTCTTGAATCTGATATTTAACAGCAGCAAAATTCATTCATTAAAAGCTATAAAGAAAGCTTTCAAAATTTCTCTTTATTTAATAAACACATTTTAACCTAAATAGCAATAATTATTTGGAAATTTTATATTATGTATAGGATAGTTAAATTAAATTTATTTCTTGAAAATAATCAAAATTTCATACTAAGTGTTCTTGCAAAACAATACTGATGTAGAAAATCTGTGTTGAAAATATTATTTAAATGTTATCACCATGATCAAATGCTCGGTTTGAAAATATAACTACTTTTTACTCGCATTTTCCTAACAATTTTAAATTTTGCTTTATGTAACATTTATATATGATCCATGTTTTTAATCGAAGAGTGAAAATGAATGCAATGTAAAAAAGAACAAGCATATTTTTGTGCTGATACTTCAATGAACTTTTCAAATGAAAGCAATTATCTTATAAATAACTTTTTGAAAAATCTGAATTTATGAGAAATTTGTTTATGGAAATTATAGGGTATGTTTAAAAATGTACCCACGTTGAAAATAAAATTATATAATCTTAGGGTGTATTTTAATGATTCTTCGCTAGTTCATTCATTTGCGTAGGGAAGAAGTAAAATATATTTTGATAAATGGGGATATATATTGCTCTCTAATAATTATTACAATTGAAAACTCCATTAGGAAAACTGAAACAAGATCTTTTGAAAGTTACACAAATACGCTTATTGGGAAATTTGATTTCATTATAACTATAAAATTTGAAATTAGTTTTCACAGTCCATGCAAAGTAAAACATACATTATAATTCCTTTGAAAATCTCAAAATTTTGTAAGTGGCTGTCCATAATTGCATTTAATATAAGATGAAATTATTGCAGATTTTATCACGAATAATTTTTTTTTGATATAATAGTATTAAGCCAGTATAATTTTTGTAAAATGAGAAAAGAAAACAATTCTTTCAAGAAATAAAAAAAAGAGAAGAATTTTTAACTCAAGAAGATCTTTCACTACATCATTTTTATGCACCAATTTTTTTAATTTCAAAAAGTTTACTTTGCAGTGTAACAGAAATAATGTGTGCACAAATAATTGACATCGTCTTACAGCAGTTATATAAACAATAACGAAATCATGGAAAATTTCTCAAAAATATTTTATTCTATAATTACTTTCATAAAATGTTAAAAATGAAAAAAATTTTACCAACAAAAATGTAATAATATAAATACATATTTTTAGAACTTTGAAGAAAATTTTTAAAAAAAATGGATGATAATAATAAGATTCAATATTACTGAAATGTGTGTGTTTTTTAATTTTTAGCTAAACTATCTAATTGCAATAAGGAAATTTCTTTTTTACTGAACGTCTTTAATCCAATTTGACCAAGAAGTAATGATATTTATATGTAACTACATGATATTTATATGTAAAAATGTTGTAATAAAAATGTTGTATATGTGTAACATGTTGAGTGTTTTGCACGAAGCTTTTATCATACATGCGATATTAGGCCCGCCAAAATTTTCAGACAACCTGGCAGTCTGTAAACATTATCACTTCAAAAACAATGTTATCAATTAAGACAAAATAAACCAAACTGTCATTAAAAGTAGTAAAGTTATACAAATCCTTTTGTCTATAAAGCTATGCAAAAGCTCAATTCTTTTGAGAAATGGAATTCTTGTAAACAAAATATGAATTTAAAGGCACGTGTAACTTATCTCAAATAATCTTTTATAAAAATGTAATAAATATGCTTGATTTCAAAAATATGTTTTCATGAAATCATTTAAAAAGGAATTCTTTGAAATTGAAATATTCTTTTTTTACTTTATTTTAATTCATATATTCATATTCGCTGAAGTTACCCTTTTTAATATGTTTTTCCATATTCTGCAAATTTATTATAATGCAAAATCACGAAGAAAAGATTAAGGTAGATGTTTACAATATTTGAAAATAATCCAGCTTTACGAAATTTGTGATTCTTTCCAATTTCAAATTCATTTTATTTTTGTGTGAAAGATATCCGAAAACAGAAAACTCCGACAAATTAGTATGGATTTTGAAAATGTATTAGTGAAGATATTTTTCTATTCATAACATGTTTTCATCCTTATCAAGTGAATGAATCTAAATTTTATTATCTTAGAATTTTAAATATTTTGAATAGTTTCTTGGGTTTCTTTGGGAGGTTTTCAGAATAAAAATTATCTTAATGAATTATATTCAGAATTTCAGTACAAAACACCAGAATTATTTCCAATAGCTCTTTATAAAATTGAAACTTGTTATTTTAAATAATTGCATTAATAACAAGAAAAGGAATTCGAATCAGTTTTAAGAATGTTTCTTTTTATATTTTACTAATTATATTTTTCAGTGATATTTTGTGTAGTTCTACTTTAATTTTCATAAGTGTTTATGCTCACTTGAAATAAGCATTCCTTTATTGAAAGTTATAGTTATATAAAGAAATTATAAATTTAAATAAAAATAATTATTATAAAACAGAAAGAAATCAATTAAGATTTGGCATATTCTGAATCATTATCGTCTAGACAGCATAAGTGAAAACTGGTATTGGAGTGATAATATCTATCGCCTGCCACTGGCCCAATCCCTTTTTTGCTAGATATGTGATTTCATTTAAGTCATTTAGATAATTGAATTTCACACATACGAAGTTCTCATCAAGGAAAGAAAAAAAACTTGTTTATACATTACTATCTCCCCCCAGGAGGGCAACTCGAAATGAGAATGAGATGCTTCCAGCATACTGGTTGGATCTCGGCACTCTGGGGGGTACACTTATAAATGGGGGTTGGGATGTACTTCCTAAGGGAAGAGTTGTTCCGTGGCCGCTAAAGGCTATTAGGGCTCAATCACAGTTCCCTCCAGTGTTGCTGTTGCGGAGGTTCGGTAATTTAGTATTTTTTATCCTTGTGCCTTCCGTCGGTTCCGAGAGTCTAGTTATGACTTATACTTCAATATCTCATCAGCATACTTATAGTAATTCCTAACTGTAATACTTTGTTTCTTTCCCATTAAAGTATACTTTTAAGCCATAATCAGTATATAGCAATAATTGAAAGAATGTGTTCAGAAAAAAAGTATTTGAGAAAAAAATCAATTAAACAAGTTTTATAAAGCTTTTATGAAACGGAATATCTATAGTGCACTAGTGCACTTAAGGAATAATGGATTTATGAAATTTGATGTCAATTTCATTGATGGCGCTTTTCATCGGGTGTGTCAATGAATACTTGCTTATTGGCGAAATTAATTCCGGTGGGATTAAAGAAATTATTCTGTGCCCTTATGTTGGGTACTCATTTCTTAATTATTACATGACGTAACGCCATCCCTGGCCCTACTGCTTTTAACACTATGTTATCTAACTAGTTAGATGGGTATAAAATGGAAGAGTGAAATAAAAAGTGTTAAAAGAACGAAAGAAAGATACGACAAATCATCCAGGAATCTCAGGAGAGAGTTCCATCTGTGTCAATTCCTACAAGACTACATTCAATTTTTAGTAAAGCAATAACTAAATGGAGGGGACAAGAAATACTTAAACAAGTTGTGACAATGGGTTGAACTTACTGGGAACATTACACTGCGAACATATGTATGATATATATAAGCATATAAGCAGAGTCAGAAATCAGTAGCGTTCATCTGGGTGCTGTGCTTTGATTTCTTTCCTAAGAATTGCACTTTTGAGGAAACTTTCAATACCTTTAAATGAATATTTTAACTGATTTTGGAAAGCAGCCTTTTGTTTCAAGTTAATGTATAGTCTTTAAAAGGTCTTTGTATTTATGAATAGGATTTACTATGGAGTGGATATCACCTCGTAAAAGGATATTCGATACAACTCTCTTGCACTTGGTGGGATTGCATTAAATTTCATACCTTGATCTTATACATTTAGATTTTTATTTTATGTTCTAAATGATTGTTTCGAGGGCCTGATAAGTTAGTTGCCAAAAATTGCTTCGGTTTGCAGACAGCATCACATTAAATAGACTGTCTATTTGCGTACTGTTTCAGTGATTATCATCTTTAATATCATGCCATAAAACTATGAAAGGCGTGGACCATAAGCAGATATTAAACAGTTTTGAGTTAAAACGATTTTTTTAAAAATATAATTCGAGTATATATCTTAATACCGCATCGAGTATATATCTTAATAAACTGCTATGATTTCTCTTTTTAACGAAGTTTTATTAAAAATGGCATAGGCCATGAGGTAGGATTATCTGCTTCGTTGAAGACATTCATTAAATCTTAGGCTTTTTTGAAAACTAAGAAAATTAATAAAATGTATGGTTTGAACACTGCAATCCTATAGAAAATATAAATATATATGAGAAATATCACTTGAGTGTATTCCCCCTTTCATTATCTATGCATTAAACACTCTCTGTGACATTAATGATCACATGAACTATTCAATATTGAAATAGTCTTTTATTAATATTTTCTATGACTCCTTTAAAACTGAAATGAATTCTAAATCAATCTGTACGAACAGTATATCCAGTATTTCATTACATTGCAAATACTATGCATTGTTATCATAAAGAGATACATAAATCCACCGAAGAGCCATCCAAGATGAATACATATATATATATATATATATATATATATATATATATATATATATATACTTCCAAATTTTCTATAAAAAGAGCTTTTAAATATTTATTTGCTTTTGGAATGACAGAAAAAAAGGATGAATAGAACTTATCGAACTGTCATTTTAATGGTTTGTCGCAGGCTTATTTTTTTCAATTGTGGACGACTGCAAATTCTTTACAGACAACCAAATTAGCAGAACAAAAATTCTCATAGATACTTTTAAAGAAAAGAAATATATTTCAAATTTTAATTGTACCAGGAAATTCCTTAAAATGTTCGCATTTGAATATATAAATATATTCTAAAAGAAAATATATTTATTGAAAGTTTTGGGGAGGAAAACACATGTAATAAAAAACTTCCTTATAATAGTACAGAACCAATTTATTTGGAAAATTGTAAACATGTCGCAATCTCTTTTTAAAAATATGCGACATTCTGAATGTAAACCTCTCTCTCAAATTAGAAAACAATATGTAAATTTCGACATTAAAACAATTCTTTAAAAACTATTCCTACATAGATAATTAAAGTAAGAGACCTTGAATGAAGAAACTCTAAATATTCAAGAAATGGAAATACAATTTATCTAAATTATAATAACAAAAGTATTCATAAAAGGGCATTTTAATGATTGTTACCAGAAAATATCGAAGCAATAAAATATTGTGCTATATAATTTAAAATTAAAATGGAAACAAAATTTTAAATTCCAATTTTTTTAACATCAGAAAAATGTTTTAATTAGGCTTTTTTTAAAATACAGAATTAGCATGAAATAAGTTATTCACTTCATAGGGTTCTAAAATGCGTTCTATTGATTTAAATATGAAATAAATTAAAACTATTCAGATAAAGCTATTTACATTCTTAACACTAACTTTACGGACGTTTCTCATATAGCTATCTCTACGAACACAAGTCAATTTGAGGAATGAACAATTTCTCCTCAAAAATACTGGCTTTGTCTTGCAAAATTTTATTTCCTCTTCTAGACGTATTTAGATTCCCTTAGAAAGAAGGGAATTTTGTCCAAATAATAAATATAAAATTGAGGTTCACGATAATATTAGTAATTCAAAAAAAATATTCCAGTATTTTATTTTTCAACACTCGAAGTATGAAACTGAAACCTTCAAAATCTCTTCGCACTCTGACATCAATTGACATTTTGCGTTTGTACTTTCTATTATTGCTTATCGGCAACAGTTGTTTATCGCTTGTTTCATTTGAGATAACGGATCGAAGCATTGTCGGTACATTCCCATCAATTACGGATGCGATGTTTGCATGCTTACTCAAAATTGTGTCTAAATTACGATCGAGTCAAATTGAAGCATATCCTTAAAGATAGGTACAGCACAAAGATAACTTCAATATTCCAACGCTTTTGAAGAAAATAGACTTCAATATATATTTACCTCGATCAATGGATAAAAGTCATTACAAGATATAAAACAACTGAAAACGAGTTTTGTAATTTTCCTTATAAAATTCAAAATGATACCTACCGTATTCGTAATGTTAATTGCAAAAATTTAGTTCAAAAATTCACCAATAGATAGCACTGTAAAACAACTGGTATTTATTAAAAATGGGAAACACAATTTATGTGACAGTGAATGTCTATTAAGGATTTTTTGTAAATAAAAAGGAAGTGGCTTCTGCACGAAAATTAGTTTCTTCTATGTTCATCATTCCTATGTTGCAAGTAAAAGCGCTACTGGTGAAATTTTTCTACTAGAACATTTAGAACTTTATTGCCGTGTAAAGAAATTTTCTCTTATGAAGCAAATACGAATAGGTCCAATGTTCCCTGTTGCCGTACATAAGATGATGCAGAATCTCGAAAAAAAATTTTGCAACTCGGTGTTCTTTCAGATAGAGGACGGAAACAAACTCCTTTTCCCAGCGTGGAAAAGCGCATTTTAAAGTCTATAGTTAGTCCCCGCATAATAGCATGAGTTTGCCAGTTGCTTCCCGTGTTCTGAATATGCCTGTTCAACTGGAAAAAATCGTACGCCAGGTTTTTCTTTTTTATCCATACAAAATAGTCTGCGCACCTGTTTCAATCTGCAAAACTTTTGCATTTCAGATCCTTCTTTGAATGGTGATTGGCACAACTTGACCATGAAACATTATATGGGGTGATGAGATCTAATTCTGCCTCAATGTGCAAGTTAGCACCCACAACTGACGAATTTCAGCAGATCTTCAAGTTATCGAAACAACCCTTGCATCCAGAAGAAGTGAATGTATGGTATGATTTTATAGCTATCTTTATCATTGGAACGTAAATCTTTGAAGATATAAATTCAAATGAAATCATATATGCTCCTTCACAAGATAACTTTTCCCTAATATGCTGAGGGATTTTGTAATTATAATTCTTGTAGAGCGTAGATGCTCTCAAGATATCATTCCCATGCTAGATGATGCACCACCAAATATAGATAATCACGTAGACGATTTAATGGTCGTGGGGTTGTTTAAATGACAATAACTACCGTCAAAGGGCATCATCTCAAATCGATCTGACTGACAACATTCGGCGCCATATTTTTAATATTATGGCAGACTCATTCGAGTCATCTGTACCACATCCGATTTGGGAAAAGGTTGAGAATATCCAATTTGGACAAAGGTTAAATAGGGTTATCCGATTTGGGCAAAGGTTAAGAATATCCAATTTGGGCAAAGGTTGAGATTATCCGATTTGGGCAAAGGTTAAATAGGGTTATCCGATTTGGGAAATGTTTGTGAACATCCGATTTGGACAAAAGGTAAAAAGAGTTATCTAATTCGGGCAAAGATACTGCTTAACACCTTTGATGGTTAAATAGAGAAAATATTTAGGACATATTGAGCAATTTAAGTTTTACTTAGCAATTATAAGCCGTATTAAATGGTTTTATGTATATTAAAATTTCTACTAACAATTAATTTTGGTATTAATTTTTTGTATAAAGCAAATGTAAATCAAATTCTATAGATAATCTGTAGTTCAATTTTTATCTCATTTGGATCAATAGAACGCATTTTAGAAGTTTATAATTTATTCTCTATTTAATTTATTTATTGCTAACCTTATACTTTGAATTCTGATGATAAATCTATATAATCATTTTTCCCACTATGAAAATGTTTTTCAGTAAAATAACATATGGAATTTTGCATAACAGTAAATAATAAATACCGGGTATAAATCCTGAGATTTTAGATTTGAAATTTTCTGAAACTTTAAGCGAAATATAAATTAGATGAAATAGTTTTAATGTTAAAGATCTGTACTACTAGTGTAGAAAAATGTATGTGAAGTTAATATTTCATATCTGTGAATAAGAAAATAAAATATATAGAATGATTTTCGATGGAGTTCTCAAAATATAAATTTATAAGAATTGCTGATGCCTTCTTTCTTGCTATATGTACTTGCTTTTTGTTCGATGAACGAGTCTTTTTTTGAGTGTCATTAAATTTCATAATGACGATTTTTGAATCGAATTTTAAAATAAATGTAAATTATATTGAGGTAAATATTAATTCATATGTTAAATTATTTTATCAAAATCAATATTGTTAACACCTTTGATGGTTGATAATGCCAGAAATGGATTAAAAAAGATTCATTAGTCAAAAACATATCATAATGTTAATTTCTTTCATGCATTTTTCAATCTCCATTTTTCGAACTATTTAATTCTCTTTCGATCCTTTTCAGAAAAAAAATTTTGAACATTGCGAATTCTTTTAAAGTTTTGTAGTTGTATTTCTTGGAATATCAATAACAATAAATAACAGGCAATATAAGAACAAAACCAATAACTGCAAATATATTTTCATACTGTTAGTTTCAAAGGTCCAGAAAAAGGATTCTACATTTTAACACATACACTGTAATATTTTATTTATTACGAATTTCAAAGAGCTGATTACATTACGGAATTCAATTTTATTCTAATGCATTTGCGTTACATAAACTGAAAAGACATTCCTAGGAAATATCTATTACGAATAAGTGAATTAGAAAGCGAAAATTGCTTCGATTTCTTCATCTGAAGAGTTTAAATCTGCATTATAACAATAGGCAGCATGACTTTGTTCCTTTTCGGTAAATAAATAGGTAAGGAAATTGATAAAGTGACAAGAATATAGAATTTACTTTTTGGTAGGAAAATAATTTAATTTAAATATTTAAAAGTGAAATGAAAAATAAATTTACCTTGAAACAATGTATTTAATATTTGGAAATACCAGCATATATTTGACAAATGTATATTTTATAATTTATAGAATATACTTAATCGAATTTCTAGCACATTTCAAACAATATATTTAAATGCTAACACCGTGGTTTAAAAACAAAAAGAATGATGAAAATATATGTGAAATAATATTAACAAGAATGATAATATATGAGAAATAATTTTTTAAAGAGTGATAATTATATATGAGAAATAATATAATAAAAAGTGATAATAATATATGCGTCATAATATTATCAAGAATTATAATAATATGTGAGAAATAATATTATTAAGTGTGATAATAATGTGTGAGAAATAATATTATGATAAGTGATAATAACACAGGAGAAATAACATTATCAAGAGTGATAATAATGTATGGGAAATAATATTATCCTTTCGATAGAACGTAAGATCCAGTAACTCAGAGAGAATTCATAATAAAATCCAAATATTTTGTTACGAGTGTTAAGAGTGTCCAATTTATTAAGCAGGGCAGATTGGCAATTCATGTGAGGATAAATTATGGAGGCACGAAAAGAATTGCCTACTTGTTAGATTATGGACAACGATGCTTCCATCTATTATTTGTAAATGAGAACCAACTATGTGAGGGATATTCGAGTAATTTGAAGTGAATCGAAGTGGTTAGTGAAGAACTTCCTGTAGAGAAGAATAATGGATTCATCAGCTGTATCATTACTGAGTGTAGGGTGCTACATCCTTTTAATATATTATGGCATATAGGTCATAAGTTTAAAAAGTTTGCTTCGAATTAATTGGATCGATTGTTAGTTGCAGCAAGGTTTTAGAAAAGTCTATCTGGATACTTATTTAATAAACGATAACTTCATTACCATGAGAAAGTATAACAATCAGGTGTCCAGGCATAAGGATAACACGTCTCATGATATGGGCGTTCCGGGTTCGAATTGGTTGTTTTTCTGTGTTTTATCTTTAAGGTGTGAGAATGTCAGTGGCAAAAGTCGTAATCTTGGCCCAGTTGGAGCAAGTATGTACAAAACAAGAGACGCTGATTAGGTTTAAATCGTTTATTACGATAGCGCGCTTGTCCATGGCAATTGCCATAAGAAACAACAAGTATAAAATATTTTCAGATTAGATGGAGATGCGTACTGAATTCGGCCAAAAATTCATCTTTGATATGTTTGTTGTTTCTGAAGTTGAAGGAAGTGTATTATCAGTGATGAACAGCAAATATCTGTATTTAGCAAGGCATTCAATATCATTATAAAAGCGTTTCAGTGGTCTTAATTTGTGTAATACTCGTACGATTTTTCTGAAGACATTAACAGCAAATTGTTCAATGCCCACATTAATTTGCCACTCTGCTTAAAAAATTTGAAATCTCAGAAATAATTTCTAATGTAGATGCCCTAAATTGGATGATGGAGACTTAAAAATATTTTCTAAGTGATCTGTAAAAAGGAGGCTGCTAACGTGCTATGGACTAAAGCAGTCTGCTGTGAGCTTCGTTTGAGGCACTGATAATAATTTCGGAAATGTGGGGTGTAATCAGCAGATACAATCAAGATCATGAACTTTTTTGAAGTTTTAGTTTCGAGATTATAATGCTTTTTAAAATGAGTTATCCAATGCACTATTAGTTTTGAATCAAAAATAATATTTTGATCCAATAAACACGTTTTTCTTGCATTATGGCTCCATAAAAAAGGAACATAAGAATAAACCTCAAACATTTTGAATATTGGTCACATTACGAAAGGGACATTTGATCTAGCACTGCACTTGATTTTGGAAAGATATTTGATTTTCATAAATTGTATTTATGGATAGCTCAAAATCTAAAAAAAACATATGACATTTTAATAAAATTAGATTTCCTTACCTGAAATCTATTGGATGAAGAGTCGACAATGGCTTTCTAGTAAGTCCCTATCTCTACTTTGAGCTCATCTAAGAGCAGAGTTAGAATCATCACATATTTAAATCCTAATTATATTCCTTTCTTTTCTTATACGCATTAAATCCTTTTCTGTCTAAACATTAAATGAAAATTTAAATGTTATTTTCTTTAAGCTAACTTTCAAAAATAAGAATCAGTGTTAAGGGAAAGGCTACTGCTGAAAGATTTATTTTAAATTTAAAGGAATTTAACAAATCTTTCTATGTTTACGTTTCTCATTTAAGATTAAAATGATTGGACAATTTAAATTTTATCTATATATTTTTAAAAAATCATTGGTGTTTATGTGTATTGTTATATATTGGTTTTTATATATATTACTGTTAAGACTTATGTATTTCAAAACTTTTTTGTCTTTAATACCGAGCGTGTTTTGTTGATTAGCATTTTTTCTTTTTTTAAAAATCATTTTTTTCTTGAAAAGTAAAATGTATTTATCATTTAAGAACATGCTATTTTGATTTGAAGCTTTTGAATCCTCAAAATTCGAAAGCAACAAAATTGGCGATTTATCAATTTCGAGGCATCAATTTTTCGCTTTCAGTGTTATTAGAAAACTGAGCAGATGGTTGTTACATTTGATGATTTATCTCCCAAAAATCATTTAAAAATAGAAATTTAATTTGTAATTCAAATGTTTAAGTCAATGGCAATGTTGTTGCATTTTTTTTGTTGTTGTTAAAAGGGTTTCATCATGTAAGAAGATGATGTTGTATTGGTTTGAAGTTTTTGAAGATACTGAATGATAGAACAGAAAATTTGCGATGTATCGCCTTCAAATTTCTGATTTTAGGGTTATTATAAAATAGTAATGAAAATTGTCACACTTTGTCCACCATTTATCCGATTCTCGATATATCGGTGCATTTGAATTCTGATAGTCATATGATTGCTCAATTTAATCAGGTTTCAAACAATGATTTAAATTAATTAAGATAGACATTGCCTTGAAAATATTAATAATGTTCTCACATTATAACATAAAATTAGAGAGTTTAGTCATTTTTTTTAATTTTTCATTTTATACTTACAAAATGAAAAATATGAGAGTTTATACTGTTTAGAAAATACTTTTTGCTTTTTCAAAACAATTCTGTGGTGGTGTTGGAATTAATTATAAAGTTTTAACTAAGTCAAAGTAATATTTGTTTTTTTTAATTAATAATAATTGCACTTTAACATCAAAGTTACAAAATATATTGTAATTATTATTTAAAATTTACTTTCATTAAATTCTAATATTTTATTTAAAATGATGCGCATGGAATTGTAAAATTGTTGCTATTGTAAATATCATTATTCAATACATATGTTGAATGTGATTTCTTCGTCTTTTGCAGTATCAAACCAATACTTTTTTATTCTTATAAAAAAGAAAGTAATAATATTTGCTGAAGAAACATTTGGAATAAAAAATGGGATTTCAATCTTATTTCCAATGCATTATTTGAACCTCGAATTTTTATACATTCTAATAGGAATTTGAAATAAATATTGTATATTTGCTAAAAAAAAACTGGAAAAAAATATAAAATATGTATGTCTGAAGTTTTTATTTGAGATTAATAAAATATTCCGGTTTTCTATCTAAAGAATAAATATTAATCAAAGTAATTTTTTTCACAAAATAGCGCGTATTTATAATTATCATAAAGATAACTTCTACTCTGCACGTTTCTAGCTAAAAAGTTCCTTTAAGAAAAAAAATTATAAATTAGAGGTTTTATTTAAAATTTCAGGGCGTCTAATTATCAAAGTACATTACTAAACTTCATGAAAGTAAAATTAGTTTCTAAGTTTTAATTTGAAGCTATGCCTATTAAAAAAAGTTAAAAGATAGGTTTTATTTTAATAAGAATTCCGAAGTTAATTTCGTCTAATATAAAGTAATTACTGTTATTATATAATTATTTTTATGGAAAAAAAATTTGAAGTCAATTCATGGGGTAGTTTTCTAAAAATTCTTTAAATTTTATTTTTGTTTTGTTATTTTCATAGTTGTAACCTGAATTTAATAATTTAATTCCTAAAATATATTTATTTTCGAGTATCTTATAAATATTATATTAAACCTGACAAGCGAATAAATTAGACATAACAAAAGTAAATAATCTTTCTTTAAACGTTTTAAAATATTTCATTAAAATGTTATAAAACATTAAAAATTTTGAACTAAATTAGTTTTTAGTTAAATTTGACTTTGGTGTGGTTATAAACTTCAAAATGGGCACAGAAAGTTTATCAGAAAATACGCTGCAAAATATCGGAAAAAAAAGGAACTCCCCTTCAGATTAATTTTTTCCAAATCATGACATATTTAAAATTTATATATATATATATATATATATATATATATATATATATATAAAGAACTAAATTAGCCAAAAGATTTAAGTTATAAGTAAAATTCGAAATTTTTCTGGGATTTTCGGGTCACGACGGATCAATTGACAAAATGTCAGACCTCTCACAGGAAAAATCCCTGGTTTCAATCCCTGCCTGACGGTGACCTTTGAAAAAGTCTTCAGGCCGGATTTATGGTATTTTCTCCCTTTTGATTTCGAATTTTACTTTTAAATTAAATATTTTTGTTATTTAAGTTCATTTCATTTGTGTTCTAGTTGTAGCAGCCTTATCTCTCTCCAAATATATTGTTTTTTTATATATTGTGTTACAGGAAATTTGTTTAGGTTTTTTCAATATTGCTTTTTCCCTTTGATATGATTGTTACTTTATATAATATAATATGTATGTATGTATGTGCATATATATAATATAAATAAATGCAAGATAAAAAATACTTTCTTTCACAAATGTTGCTCGTATTATGCATATTTATATAATTTTTTCAGGAAAATGTTTGAGTATATTTTGGTGCTACATTTTCTTCCGTATGAGTGTTGAAATTTTCAGTTTAATCATAAAGAAACCTGCACAAAGTGCGTCCATCATAGTAAGCAAATGACATGAACTGGGGCACGCTGATTCTGATGCTGGATTTTCAATGCTAGAGACAATTCCATCCATCATCCAAGTCATTCATCATTGTCAAACCTCTCGGTCTCATTCACTAGTTAATATAGTTGCACTATATTAACTAACTGGATTCCTATTATAGATGCATCTTTCTACCACCTTTTTAAATAATGGCTGTTAAGAACATAAATTAATGAATGGAAGTACTCCTTGGATTATTGGTCTCAAATTATTTCCTTTTTCCAGAATGGATCAGAATAATGAGCAGCACGTTTTAACAAAACCCTTTTTAAGTAAATAACGAAGTAAAGGTTTTTGTAATGTAATGAATTGACGTAGTGATATTTCCTTCGTTTCATTTCTCTCGTCTCGTAAATTAGACAAATGTTATGCCAAATCTTTGTTCTATAGCTTTTAGCAGTAGAAAAGACAATCTGTGATTACATTTTTCACTAAAAAGTTTTGTTTAACGTCAATAACGCATTATAACGTTGAAATGAAATTAAAAAAAATATCAAATACCAGTAAAAGTTAGCACATATGTTAAGCTAGTGACATCGAAAAAGTTGAAAGATATATAAAAATCATATTTTAGAATAATATATATTGGAAAGTCTGTTTTTTTTAATCTATAAAGCACAACAAAATACAAATGATTTTTTTATTCATTTCAATTTTTTTAAAAAAAATTAACTCAATTGCTTTGGAAGGCTCTTTTCTTCTCTCTCTTTTTCTCTCTCTCTTTATATATATATATATATATATATATATATATATATATATATATATATGTGTGTGTGTGTGTGTGTGTGTGTGTGTGTGTGTGTGTGTGTGTTACTTGATGCTATTTGATGTCATTAGATGATTGATGATTATGATTATTCCTTACAAGCAGGTAGTCACGATATACATAGTGAGCTACTATTAAAAACCTAAATGCCATAATACTTTATCCTATGTATTGAAATTGTATTTATTAGTAGCGTTAAATCCGGTATCCTGACATAGAGGTACGCGTCTTCTCCACGATTTGGGTATTCCAGGTTCGAGTCCCGGTTCGGGCGTGGTTGTTCTTCTTCTGTGTCTATCTGTGTGGTGTGTAAATGAGCCCCCCTCTCTAAAATGAGTTTATGAAATCGAATGTGACACAGGAAGTAGCTAGGTCGTTCTCTTGACCCTATTTGGAGTTGAAAAAACAAGAGACGCTTACTCTTGACTTGTAAATTGCTGTCAGTTGACTTGTAAATTGCCATAAGTCACAACAATAACTAGTGTTAAATAAAATGCATGTATATTTTCTCTGATCTGTCTCTCTTCTAATAGAAGGGCACATTTCTGAAACGGATAAAATGTTGTTGAAATTGATAAAATGTTGCTGTATCATACTACGTGGTTCAATGAATAATGCTGTTGTAGAAAATTAACATTAAAAGAAAATATTATAAAATAGTGCATGGGTGATAAAAATCATATTTTTTCCTTGCAAAGAAAAGTAATTTTCTTCGTTTTATTATCATTTCAGAATGAGGTTTCCGGCGTCAACCAAAATCCGTAGGCTGAAAAAAAAATAATAAATAGAAAAACGTAGAAGGAAAATTTGAAATTTTATCTACACGAACATCAGAAGAAATGAATTTTTAATAACGTGTTGCCATCTCATTTAACTTTGATTTTTAAAAAAATAAGTTAATGACTACACCAATAAAACCCAGAAAAATGTCATTAGGAACATAAATGCAAGACAAAGTTTTTTAGATCGTTTGCAATACTAAAGTGGCTCATTCAATGAAACAATTAAAATGAATAAAAATATCATTTAACTCGCACGAGCACGTGGTGATTGGCCGTTCAAGAAATGATGTTGTGACATGATACATTGAAATATTCAAAGCAGATTTCATTTTAATCTTTTATTAATTTCTTTACTTTAAAAATCATCTGGGGGATTTTTCTGACTCTTTTCCTATTTTATATTGCTCAATTTAAATAACCACTTTTAAAGACCAAGTAGTCATTTGTTATTACAAAATATTTCTCATGTTTTTTACTGCTGTTAACTTCTTGTTTCAAATAAAATTCGCTTTTGAAGATATATACACAAATAAAATATCACAACAGTGCTCTTTAGCATCAGCTTATCTAGACAAGCCATAGAAATTACCTGTCTGATGATGGTAAAAACAATTTTTGCTTACCTCTTTTTACCACCTGTTTCTATCATCTTGATGTTTTCATAGATTATCTCCTATGACTGAAAAGAGATGGCGAGTTCTTTTATATACCTTTATTAATTAAAGAAGCTAAACGTTGATTTAATGTAGCTGTAAATTATTTCAAGAAACAATTAAATAAGTTCATTAGACATATAGTTTACATTTGACAGTTTCCATTGGATACAAATATATAAAAACAACTTATGGGCCTCATTTGTTAAGGGTAATCAATTTTTGGTCCCTTTTTAATCAAAAATTGTTGTCTATTTTTTTCAACTTGCCTTTTATTTTAATAATTACAATAATGAAAAAAAAAACCCATCAAACAGCTGTTCAAGTAAAGAACAATAAATGCCTCGAAATCTTCCTAGCGAAATACCTATTCTCTTTCATCAAGTGTGATTTATTGAATAAAAGAAGCGATTGATGAGGGCATTAGAGTGGCTTCTTCAGAGTGGTTTAGGAAATAAGTAGTTTTTAATAAAACTCTCAAAGGAATATTAAAATACCTGTGCTGAAAACCATAGCAGAACCATTTCTTTTAAATTAACTAACCTAATAATTCCGAGATAAGAGCAATTCCCTTTTCATTATTAATTCAATGTAATCTATGATTTATCGCGGACAGGTGTATAGGGTATTATCCTTGTAGTATGTATTTAAACACTTCCCTGAACTCTTTGAGTGACAAGGATAAGGGAAATTGGAGATTTGACAAGGTATCATAAGGTAATCATTTCAATTAGCTAACTACAAAACAAACGAAATATGAGTGCAAATTTATACACATTAAGAAAAGAATTATTCATTTTGATATTTGAAATAATTTATAAATGTCGATATATTTCTCATATATTTTCTTCTCAATAAATATTGAACTCAAATAATTCATTTGCATATTTCTTCCAATAGTTAAAATTTTTTAATACTTAACATCACTATTTCTCAGAGCAAAAAATATGTATGCATTTTTAATGTGGTTTGATGATATTATAATGGAATACCTCTTAATATCGAAGAAACAACTTGAGTCTTTCAAATGATTTTTTGAAAGACTCAAGATCTCAAGAAATTGTTTCAAAATTTCATATTTTTAAAATATTGTAAAATTCTGCATAGCTCCTTTTTTCTAAAACCCGTCTTTCTTTGTTTTTAGTTTATAATGGGGGAAAAGCATAATGCTTTTACCTAGAATAAAAATATTCTCTCTTAAAAGCTCTTTCATAAGACATACGATCATTTCCTTAGCTTTTTTACAAGCTGCTTTCGACTTTCTTCAAAAGTCAGTAGACAAGCATTCAACTGAGATGAGACTTTTAGGAAGAAAATATGTAAAAGACTGAAAGCTTAGACCTCCAAAAGCCTTTCAAATATGTAATAGTTGATGTCATATTCCTATTTTCGTAATTATTTTCAACGAAATATTCATATATTTCAATCCATACATGCATCAAACACTTTTTAAGGAAATCCATAGAGAATAATACCTATAATATTTCAGATATTTTTTTAGACGAATTATATTAGATTACTGGATTGCTTACATTTCTTTTTCAAAGATAAATCATATCCCTGACTTTCCGAAACGCCTGAAGACACAGGATAAATAATACTAAATGACCATGAAGAAACCATGCACCAAGAGCATTCAATTACATACTACTTAAGGCAAAGAAAATGTCTTACAGATATCTAGGCTCCCCAAGTGTTCTTTGCCGTACCTTTGAATGAGTATTTAAGGTTTATCAGTGTTAATGGATCTGAATAATAACGATAACAAAGCAAATTAAGCGTATTATGACCAACTATTCTGATAAGGGAACTAAAAAAATTTGGTGCTATTGAAGATTTGCCAGAATAATAAAAATAAATGTGAATTATAATCAATAAAATATTTTCAAGTTTTTATTGTTTCCATCTTTTTCAATCCAAATTAGCTCGATTTTTATAATAACATTGTTGTTAATTTTGATATAATTTTTTTTCTATAGTTTAGACCTTTACGTAGGCAATGAATTTATATGCATAGGCAGTATGATTTTCAACTAATACGCGGAAATAATGGGAAATGATAGAACCCATGCTAAACAAAACATTACAACTGTGCTTTGTTTATAATGAGAATCAGGACTACAATGAGAACAATGCAAATTCAATTTTTCAACGTGTTCGTGCAAATTGAATGATATTTTTATTTATTTAAATTGTTTCATTTAATGTCACTTTTGTATGGCAAACGATCCAAAAAACTTTTTCTCGCATTTATTGTTTAAAAAAAATATCACATTTCCTACTTATTTCGTTCATATAATCACGTGCAAAAAATGACATTTTTATAGGTTTTATTGACTGTATCCATGAACTTATTGTTTTTTAATCAGAGCTTTTGTAAAGGGAATGGCAACACATTATTAAAAACTGTTTTTAGATGCTCGTGCAGATGATAAATTTTTCATTCTTATGGATTTTACATAGATATTGTTACGGGTTTTTAACCTCAAAAACATCATTCCAAAAGCCACATCATGTTCTGACACGATTACAAGTCACAAAGTAACAATATATCAAATTTATTAGCTTTCGTAATTCGTAACTCACAACTGTCAGTAACTCATATTATGCAGTCAAGAAAATTTGATTTGAAAATTTCCTTGGGGAAATCCCAATTTAGACATTTACATAAGAATCAGAAATCATAAAGAATTTTTTAGAAAGTTCTAGAAATTTCTCAAACGTTAAAAAATGAATAACAATAAGATTAAATTTAATTATTTCCTTTAATATAATACAGCTTGACTGAGTTAAGAGCCTGCAACCTTGAGTCGTACTTTACTTCCTAGACACAGTACTTATATACATTTCTTTCTTTTTGTGACAATATAGTATGTGGCTTTCTTTCCTTTTCACTCTGATAGAAATGAATAATGCGATTTAAACCAACAATATCATGATGAAATATATAGAAATAAATAAGTATGCAATAAAATGTATACGTAATAAAATATGTACGTAAGAAAGGCAAAAATATGTATATAAAGAAATGAATTTCATTTTTCTATGAAATAAGATCTTTTCTGACTTTTATTTTATTTCCTATGAAACTAGAACAGAACCACATTTTAGTTCCTTAAGCAAATATCATATGTCATAACATTGTATAGACTGAAAGCAGCATCTTGTAATATAATAGTGCTAGCAAAATTTTTCTTCTATTTTAAAAGACAAACACAGTTTTTAGATAAGAAAAACAATAAATCTATGATATAATGTTACGTTGAGTTGCTTAAAAATAACTATATAGGAGAAGTAACAAAGATTTTAGACTTACAAAGATATTTTTGGAATTATATAATAACTTCTTAAGATCAAATAAGTATATATTTACTTGTTCATTTTAATATTGAAATATTACGCAAAACTTATAAAAATACATTTTATCCTTTGTCTTTAATGTAAAAGATATAATAAAACATTTTTGTTTGAAAAGGGCTGCAAAATATGAATGTATATTGGATTTCTTGTAATTCTTAAGAAACATAAATCATGATAAAATATGAGTAGTATTAGACATAAGTGAATTATTTTTCTTTAAATTTTGTTTCCCTTTGTAGCAATAGTTCATTGGAAAAGATTGCTAAAAAAAAGAAATATGCATTTATTTCACCATTTTGGGAGAAAAAAAATTAGTTTGAGTTTTTAATCAAATTTTAATGCACTAGAATTTTTTTAACGGAAATTTAATATAACGTATAACAATATAATTTTTATCTGATACACGACAATCATTTTTAATTAATCATGAAAGTTAATTTTAATACGATAAATTGGTGTTCTCCAACAATATTACATAACCGTTAAAAAAGGCGACAGAGCCCACTAAAGTCAAATTGGATATTTTTACCAATTGGATTATTGGATTATTCGTTCTGTGATTGATTAAATACCGATTGCTTCTACTTTGTTCATTAGAGTCGCTCGCCCAGTTGGGTTTGGGGCATATATCGATTTTTTGAAAACATGCATTTGCTTAATAGTATCAGCTAAGAGGAGACGTCTGTTGTATAAAAAAAAACTTAAAAATATGAGCTGGCACTGTGACTTTCCTGAGGATTAGACTTATTTTTGAAATTATTCATTGCTGTATTCTGATATAACAACTCGATTGATCTTAGGAATGACGTATTTTATAATAAGATTAATTCGTTTTATCCTCAATAATTAACATTTTTATAACATTCCCTAACGCTATAGCTTGAAAAAATTTGAAGCAAAAGATATTTTTGTGTATGTTACAGCAAAGAATGAAGCACCGGAATTCTATATAATACCCAGGCATTACCTAGAATGCCGAACGTTTTTAGAAGAAAATATGAAATATAAAAAAATAATATTACATACTTTTTCTGGGCACTGTATATACTATCTAGACATTCTATATAATTACAAATACTATTTAGGCAATGAGTGTAAAAGATCCTGGTAAGTTATTACATAAAGGACATATAAAAGACTAATTTTCGACTGAACACATTTGGGTAAAAGTGCTTATTTTAGCACTTTAGAATAAACTGAAAAGTGCAACTGACAAACTTTGACGTGGTGTGCCAAGTTATATTCTTAACGAATCGGATATGCATTTCATATTTTGGCGATATCTTATTTGGTTCTACAACGGCTCATATTTGAAATATTTTTTAGGCATTGTATATAATACCTAGGCATTCTATAGACTGACAAATACTATTTAGGCAATGTATGAAAAAAGATCCTGATAACTACTTAAATGACGTGTACTTAATGACGTGTAAAAAACTATTTTTTGACTGAACAAATTTAGGTGAAATTGCTTATTTTGACACTTTAGAGTAAACCGAAAAGTGCAACTGACAAATTCTGACATGAAGGGCCAAGTTATATTCTTAACGAATCGGAGATGTATGCATTTCATATTTTGCCAATGTCTCTTTTGGTTCTATAACGGCTCATGTTTCAAATATTTTCTAGACATTCTATAAAATATTGTATGAAGTTGTATGAAGTATGAAACATTTCTGTCATCTCTGGCTAATTATAGTCATTATTATTGTCTGACTAAGGCAAGTTGGGGACCTGGGCAAAAACTTCTTTGG
This sequence comes from Argiope argentata, assembly GCA_026289955.1. NCBI lineage: Eukaryota > Metazoa > Arthropoda > Arachnida > Araneae > Araneidae > Argiope > Argiope argentata. The sequence goes on along the minus strand of JAOUZG010005720.1, from coordinate 1,603,799 downwards.
GACCCCTATACTTCAATACTTTAGTAATAAAGAACATTCATTGAAGAAAAAACTCAAAATAAAATTTCTATTTAATTTGGGAGTCCCCACATAAGTGGAGGCCCAGGGCAACTACCCCGTATGCCACTGCCTTAGTCAGGCCCTTGGCTTCATATGCAATGCCTAGGCATTCTAAAAAATGCCAAATTTTATACCTTGTCAGTAAT
>JAOUZG010005720.1:1591585-1603493 GCA_026289955.1 Argiope argentata | reverse complement strand
AATATATATATATATATATATATATATATATATTGATGCCATAAAAGATAAAATAAATATATATATTTTTTCAACTGGCATAACATTTGAACTTTAAATTTTCCGTTACGGAGAAATTTATGAGTAAACAAAACTGCATTCAAGGAGTAAATAAAAAAATACTTTATTTCGAAGAAACCAATGAAAGAGTTTTTGAAAACACTTCCTAAAACACATTAAATAAATTACCCGAGTTTTTCACCAGGGCAAAACTCTTTTTATTCACAATGGTTAATTTGAGATCTGTAACAGGTTTCTGGCCGCATCATCATCATTTGGGAAAGTTCACTTTCGTGAACTCCTATTGAGTTAGAGCATCACGAATGGGTGGAAATCTATTTTCTTTTCGATCTAACTCTTAACTTTCTTTTATTCCTTAAAAGGAACTATGAATTGGGAATTGTGGAATTAACTCACGGAATGAAATTAGATTTATAAAATTTTCATTTTTCTATACTATTAGGACAAGAATTTTATTACTCTACTTACTTGAATTACTCTGCTTTAAAGAATAGTAAAAAATAATATCAATGGAAATGTTACTTTTCCCAGATTTTCATCTTGAGTTATAGACTTTGTTGTAAATTTCTTATATATAAAATTAATTAATTAATTATTTGTTTCAATAATGGAACATATTTGTGGTCAACGAAAAATGAGTTTTGTATTACGACATTATTTTTATTGTAAATAATTAATCATATTTACTCGAATTACTCTGCTTTGAAGTATAGTAAAAAATAATATCAATGGAAATTTTACTTATTCCAGTTTTTTATCTCTGGTTAGACACTTTGTTGTAAATTTCCTATACATACAATTAAACATTTTTTTTTTAATTATTTCAATAATTAAACATATTTATGGTCAATGAAAAAGGAATTATGTATTATGTCATTTTTTATTGTAAATATTTAACTCTATTTACTTGAAATACTCTGCTTTAAAAATTAATAAAAATATTCAATTTACATTCTATTTGCTAATTCATATTACCAAATTTTTTATCTAAAGTTTTAGACTTCTTGTTAAAAATTTATTTAACAGGTTTATTAATTTTTACGTTGTTTTAAATAGAGGTCATTTTTACATTCCAAGAAATTTCTAAAAATTGATTTATGTATTAAATCCTGATTTTTATTGTAAATTATTGACTATTTACTTGACCTATGCTTCAATTAATAGTAAAAAATAATACTATGTAAATATTACAAATACTACTTATCGCAATTTTTCCTTAAAGATTATAGAAATTTTGTTGTAAATTGACTAAACATACAATTAAATAATTTTTACTTTCGTTTTAATAAGAAGTCAGTTTTATATTTATGGAATTATTATATATTATATTAAATAATAAATACCTTTTACATAATGCCATCATTACTTATTGTAAATTGTCGTATTTGGCTGTTCAATTATGCTATTTGCTTACATAGGAAAAAACATTCAAATTTGAAAGAATAACTTTTAATTGCAGAAATAAATCCATAAATCTATGATTAATTATTGAATTATAGAAAGAAATTTAGAGAAGAAAAGGCGTAACCACAAAAAATGCCAACATATAAACAATACACACTTTTATTTAAGAATGAATTACGTTCACTTATTGGTTAATAAAATATTTTTATTAACCATTAAAATTATTTAAATAACCAATAAAAGAATGTTCTTCTTTCTTTAACTTCAATTTTGTTTTTCAATTGGCAAGTACTCGTTTTCAATACAAGTACTTGTTTTTCATTTGGCATTTCACTATATATTATCCTTTAAAATCGAAGAATGTGACAAAATTCGGAAAAATTATTTCTAATTGTCCCAATTGAACCTATAAAGAAAAAATTATTTATAAAAAAGAAAAAATGCTGGATGTGTTTTCCTCTAGTAAAAAAAATTATTAAATAATCAGAAGTTCTTTGTATTGAAATTAACAAAAAATCTGCACTTCTATCATATATTACACTGATTTTCAAATTTTGAAGGGGGATATTAAAACAAATTATAGTGTATATTTGCACGAATAGAATTCTAATATAATTTTAATTATATTTATATTTCACTTTGAAGCAGTATGGCAAACTGATATATTAGAATATTGCTCAGGAGGTGAGGATGAAACCTAATTCGGTATAGTATGTCCAAATCATTCATACATTGTTCCAAGATTTTTGATGGTGGCAAATTCAGAGCTGTAGGCCGATTCTTCAATGAAAAAACTTTGTATTACTATTCTATCAGGTATCGATAAATGTAACGCCCGTTTTATACAAATAATAAATCCTTTAATTTATATCCCAAATAAATATTTTTTGATAGAATATTTTAATACGTACATTAGGTGATAGGGAACTATATTATAAAAATTGAAATAATTCAATTATATAGAACTGGCATGGGGTGATCTAAACTCTCCAACTCACATATAATAAAGGCGTCGTATTTCACACCAAGTTATAAAGTTCACTAATTGTCAGTTTTATAAACGATCTTCGTTATATCTTCTAATCTATAATATAGGACTTGAATTATAATTACCCCTGTATGCCTTCTTAGTGCAGAATTTTATTCTTATGATTATTCCCCTTTACTAATATATTTCAAAATTCTTTTTCAAGACTAATAATAATAAGATTCATTTGAAAAAAAAATCTGCCCTACTCTTACTTTTTAACCCCTGGATGTGGCACCTCGAAATGAAGATGAGAAACTTCCGGCTTGGTGGTTGATTTTTGCCACTCAAGTCCTCCATTTCGAAATTAATACCACTGAGGGTACTGTGTCAGCGGTGATCATTCTCAATTCCAGGTCTAAATTACGATCTGAGATGTATGAATGAATTTACATGAATGTAGTCCTCCCCCTAAAAAGGGTTGTGATGTGTGTGTAGCTAAGTCGTACTCTTGGCCCTAGATGGCGCTACATGTGAAACAAAGAGACGCATTTCTTAGGCTTAAAATTTACTGATCGTATCAGCGGGGCTTGCCCACGTCAAGTGCCATTAGTCACAACAACATACATACCAATTTATGATTTATTTGACTTTCAATCCGCCATCAAAAATCACCTTTGATTACCATTATATAATGGAGCGAAGTTAAATCTTCGTAGACCACCACTGGCAACTAAAAGTGACAGACCTTTCATAATAAAAATGAAAATTATCTATAAAATAATAAATATTCAGATTTTATAAGTTCTTTACAATGGATCATTAGCATGTATAATTGAATTTACTCTCACTCCAATTATTCTCAAAATCTTTATTTCTTTTCTATAATGATAGAAAATTAGCAATGATAATGGATTTCTCTTTAACCCTTTCTTTACTTTCGGTACTTAAAATTACTATTTAAATATGGATTATCTTCGTTATTGCAATTAATGTTGATTTGATATCTTTTCAGACCTTCCCTATTAAATCTGAAATATTATTTTTGAAATCATATCTGTCTTTTAACAGGATTTCTCAACAATGCAAACAGTAAAAGGGGGAAAAACACGGATGGTTTCATGGAACAATGGGGCCATCTGTATGTTCACACATTTATGAACTCTATAACTGGGAGGTTGATAAATGGATGCACAAACCTACTCGTTTCCGATATTTTGAAAGTTGTGCGACAAAATTACATGGGATTAGTGCATTCCTTAAACCTTTATTTACTGACAGCGCTTAAAAGTACTATTTAAATCTGGTTTGTGCTTTCGTTATATCCTTCAGGGGGTCACTTAGTAATGAAGAGGAAATACTTCCAAAATGGTTGTTGGATCTCGGCATCCCTTAGAAGGTACACTAATAAATGGGGGTTAGACTTCTACCATCAATAATGGGACGTACTTCCCACGGGGAGTGTTTTACCGTCGCCGGTGATAACGATTAGGACTCAGCCACAGTCCCCGTCAGTGTTGCTGTTGCGTTGGTCCGTTCATTCAGTTGTATGGCTAATCAGTGTGCCTTCGCGGCAGGACAGAGAGTCTTCCTATGACTTATGCCTTTGTAATATGACTGTTTTTGCAAATGGTATATTAAAGAACAGAGAATATCACCTGAATGTTTAGACACACTCGAGAATATGCTCATTGCGTGTTATTAAACAACAAAAAAAACACGCAATGAGCAGAGTCTGGTGTGTGTCTAAATATTCAGGTGATATTCTCTGTTCTTTAATATACCATTTGCAAAAACAGTCGTATTACAAAGGCATAAGTCATAGGCAGACAGAGAATATAATAAAAATAGCAAGAAGCCAATATAAGCTAACGGTATTAATGAAAAATATTTGATTAATAATTAAATAAATTAAGTTATTTTTCATTAAACAAATTTTTCTCGAGTTCTGAGTGATTATTCTGCAAGGAAACTGAACTACTGGTGCAAAACTGAAGTTAAAAAATTGATGGAAATATAAATCAGTTAATAAATGGTTCAATCATTACCGATAAGTATCCTTAAAGTTTTGAAATAGTATTTTATAACTGGATGTTCTATGAAACATATTACCTTATGCATTCAGATAAGTGACCATTACTGTAATTATGTCCCATTCGACAATGTTTTTTATCAAGTTGGGCAATATCACGCACTACCGTTTTGCAATAAGATTTTGAAGAACAAGTTTTCGTCTTTGAGTTCACAGGAAACCAATTTAGATGATGGGAATATCCGAAGATGAATTGGTTGGAGAGGATATTTATGTCCATGAGGGTTGTGGTTTGGAAATATAAAAGGAAAAATGTCTCGTATATCATATATACTATCAATCAATTTCTCATGGGTTTGATTGGATGTTTTTTTTTTTTAATTTTTTTATTGTGACTCGTGGAGAAAAAGCATTTTGGAATCAGAATATTCTCTACGATTTTAATAAAGCTTTGGTCACTAAATGTTTGTGAATATTTTGAAAACATATATTATTCAATTCAGTTTTGAAATCAGTTTTTTTTTTAATCTCTGCTTAAAGATACAATGAAAAAATTGAATTTTTATTTTATATAATATAAATTTGGCTTTTCAGATTGAATATTGATTTTATAAATTTTATTTGAATTTGTCAATAAAAACTCTAAAAGCATTAGAACATGATCATGGATACTCAATTCGTTAATAGAAATAGTTAAGGTGCTCCAATTTTAAATACCTTTTTAAATTCCTACTATTATCTCCCACCCCTATATATATATATATATATATATATATATATATATATATATATATATATATATATATATATATAGTTCAAAATTCCAGTCTTTAATAAAATACTTTTTATTTATCTAATCAAGTTCAATTGATTTTTAAAAACTTGTAGTGGATGACACTTGATGTTAATACATGTATTTCAATTATTAATTCATTAATTTTTTATGAATTAATTAAAAACTAACTTTTTCGCCAAAAAACTTCATTAAGTAGACACCAAATAAGTAACGAATACAGTTTGTTTTATCAGCACACTAATGAGTGTAGGCTTAACATATTTTTGACCGATTGTTTTAAAGGATTCTGTTTGCTTTCATAATGCTTGATGCATTTGAAATCAAACATATTAATTTTTTTTTGGTTCTTTTCGAAGTACTTTCAAAATAAAATAATACAGGATGAAGAAAATTAGAAATATCTAATCTGCATTGCGTACCCAACTTATGTAAAAAATCACACAATTTACGGTGCCACAACTGTTTTTGGATATTCAATTGACATTGAAAATACAATGCTAGAATGACTTTTTGATCAATTTTTTATAGTAATTGTAATCGTTAGGTATGGGTAGTCCAGTAGGTATGGCATTCAGTCCGCATCCCTTGGGTTGCGAGTTCGAAACCATGTATGGAGAGGAGAATACAAAATTGTGAGGTAATTCGCTTCCTATTTTGCCGCTTAATATCGTGATTTTGTCATATTTACATACATATTTATATTAATTGTAATTATTTAATGAGTAACTAAAATAATTTTTTCTTTATTAATCCAAGAAAGAATTGATTTAAAAAAATTGTTTTTTATATATATTACTTGTTTATTTATCATTGAAATACCTCTTTATTCTTCATTGAAATTATCATTTGAAATTATCAAAATTTTTAAAAATAAATATACAATTATTACTTTAATTAGAATTACCAATCTTACCTCACACAGAGTGTATGTCACCTGTAAATTATCTCATACCTAAAAAAAAGTGCAGTGTTATAAAGTTGCACAAGAAAGGAAATTAGCTTTGTCATCTCAATATTTATATTGAAACTAACAAAATGAAAATGTATTCGTCTTTTTGCGTGTTAGCGCACCAATGGCAAATTGTTTAATATAAAGCCCTTTCTATATGATAAATATGTATTTGGACGATAAAAATATGGACGATAAAAATTGGGGGATAAAAATATTTTTAAAATCAAAGGATTTTGAACGGGTAGGAACTCGTAAACCCAAAGGATACGAGTCCAACGCCCTGCCAAACAGATTTTTGTGGTCTAATAATTACAATTATTATAAAAAATCTATCTAAATTTTTTAGTTGAGATAGATTTTCAATGCCAATTGAGGACTCGGAGCTAATTGAGGCAACGCAAAATGCGTGAGTTTTTTAAGCAATACAGATTAGAAATTTTTTTATTTTATTTAATCTATATTATTTTAATTAGAAAGTACTTCAAAATGAATCCAGCAAATCAAATAATTTACAATGTTTAATTTTAAATACATCAAACATTAACAGACAGAATCTTTTGAAATAATTGGTCTAAAACATGTAGGGAAAAAAACTGAATTCGATAATTATTTGGATTGCGGGGAAATGAAGAATTTCGGCGAGAAAATCAGTTCTTAATTAATTAATAAAACTTAATTAATTATTATTTGAAAACTCTTTATTAATATTAAGCGTCATACACTATAAGTTTAAAAAAATTATTTTTACTGTTATTATTGTTACTTATGGCACTTGCCTATGGACAAGCCCACTGCTAATACAGCAGCAGATTTAAGCCGAAAGGAGTGTCTCTTGTTTTGGAAGTAGCGCCAACTAGGGCCAAGAGTACGACTTAGCTATACACAAGTCACATTGGTTTGCTCAACTTTTTATAGGAGGGCACATTCGCACATCTTACAGATAGCACACAGAAGAACAACCATGTCCGAACCAGGACTCGAACCCAGGACTTCCAGAACACGAGGAAGACGCGCTATCTCTGTGCCAGAAAGCCGGTTTACTTTTACTTGAGATGATGAATACAAATTATTTCATTAACGATTGGAAATTTGAAAACCATACGTAAATTATATAGGGAGAGCGTAAGCTAATAGTATGAATCGAATTAAGGAGTCACCTAGTATTTAGGAACCCAAGTAAGGGAGTAAAACCTATTGAACTGTTTGATTTTTATGATAATGAATTATAAAATTTCATCTATAAAATGTATTGTTGAGGAAACCATACAAAACAAATTAAGAATAAAATATCTATTTAACATTTTACTTAACTAATAGTCACTGTGAGCTGTCTAGTCACCTTAAGTGACTAGAGAACACAAGTAAATAATCAAAGGTCAATTGAGGGTATATTTGTTTTTACAATTGACTGTTACACATGTAGGATTATAACAGATTAGAAAATGTTAAAAATAAAAAAAAATTAATAAGTAGTGGTTGTAAAAATATTTCAAAAACTTAAGGTATAAAATTTAAATAATCCTTTTTTTACTTCATTAATGCTCTTTCAAATTGACGTGAATCATCTGATTTAAAAACAGAAAGCATATTTTATCACATTAATTAGCCCCTTATTTTTATAAATTTCAAAAAGGGCAAAAAATTACTTTTTTGCCTAAGCTGTTATGTTTTTAAGAAAAAAGGATCAATAACCAAATTAACAGTTCCAAGAAGAAAGGATAAGAAAAAAAATTACTGATTTAGAACTTCATGCATTCTAAAAGATTTTTAAAATAATGTAACTAGCCAATAAAAATTTATAAAAAATATATTTAGTTATCAGACAAAAAATCATTTTTTTAAAAAAAGAGTCTGGATTAGAATAATTTAAACTTACGTTATGCAAAACTTTTTTTTTAAAAAAATGAGTTTCGAAGAAAAAGTAAAAATTCTAAGAGAAATTATACTCAATTTTCGATAATGCTCAAAGTAATTATAAAAACTCATATCATTCTTCATTTAATCTTCGTTGTTTCTAATTTGCTTTCATTTTTTATTTTAATTTAAAAAAAAACTTTTTCACTATATAAAATTATTATATTATACACAGGGTTCCTAATTCTGATTTCTAATTTTCCGCAATTACATAGTTTCTTAACGTATTTCATTTAATTTCTTTTTATTACTTATAAATAACTCTTTTAAGTGCGTATCTATTGTAAAATTGTGAGTTTACCAATTAAATAAAACTAGTAATTATAAGTTTACTATTTTAATAGAATTAACATTCAATATTGACATTTCAGTCTTTGGTTCTAAAATTAAATGCTGCTTAATATCTTTTAAGACTTATTTAAAATAAAGTTTACTTTCTATAAAGACGTTTTATTAGAAGAATTTTTATATTAAAAACCAACCTTTTAATCAGTTAATCTAAGATAACCACTGTTTTCACTGTCAATTAATTTCTGGCATTTTCTCCAGCTTATTTCTCTTAGTTTGTTTTTCAATATAATTAAACAAATAGACACGTGCTTTAAATGAAAAGATTATAAGTTTAAATAGACACATTAAATAATGCAATATTTAATTGAATCCTAAAATATATTTTCAATCAAAATACTTTTGAGAGAAGATTTAGACACATTTTTATTTTAGGCTAAAGTATGTAAAGTATATAAAGCTAAAGTATCTCAATAAGTTGAAAAGTCTAATTTTTTATCAATGCATTTTTTATTTAATATTCTTAGTGTTTGAAAAACGTTCATTATAAGAGCGTTTGAATTTTCTTTCTAAGTATATTTTTGATAAACTACGCTGATATTTACATTTGCATTTACATGCGTTTTTAACGCCATTTTTATATCTTCTAATGCTATTTTCTCAAAAATGGAATACAGTAGAATTTTCTTACGAAAAACTTAAATTAAAATCTAATGCACATTTATTTTTCAACATGAGTTTTTCACGTCATTTTTTATAATTTTTCAATTCTATTTTCTCAAAAACAGAATATAGTAGAATTTTGTTATGAAAAACTCCTTAAATTAAAATCTAATGCATATTTTTTGTTCAACTTGATATATTAATTTCTCAGTTTGTTCTGAAGTTCTTGAACAAGAGAATAAGCAATCTATAAATTTATAAATAATTTATAATTGTTTTATGATTTCATAATGTGAAAAAACTTAGTATTATATATCAATCGAACAAGAAAATTTAAATAATGGAAGGAAATATAGCATTTTTTTAAATTCAGGAGCTCGATAATATATTCCTTAAACTATTTTGAAGCTTTTGAGCAAATCATTTGATGAACCTTTAAATTAGAAGATTTTTGATTTATAGCATTTTTTAAGAAAAATAGGCAATTTTTTGCAATTTTTAAGGACAACTCTTTAACTGCAGTATTTTGGTTTCATAGATTTTTCAAAATCTTTTTTATTTAAATATTCAAAAATATAATACTTCTCGGGCGTTTTTCAAAAAAATCATCCCTAATGATCTCACAAACCTGAAATTATAAGTTTTATTGTGAGATATTGACTCTTAATTTTTTTCAGTTAATTAATTAAATTAATTTTTATTTAAATTAAAAAAGCTATGTAATATATTTAGTTGAATGAATATTACATTTTATGAAAAATGTCTTTTCTTTTTTAGTTATAATATCTACAAATAAACCAAATTGCTGAAATTTAAGATAAATATGTTGCTCTCAATTAAAATATTATAATCTGATAAAACATTGAATAATTTTTACAAACTTAATGGTTAAAAAATAATATCGTAACCTAAAATAAGTTTTGTGGTACAAATTATAAGTAATGAAGTTGTTGTTGGGCCGTAAACCTTACGAATGTACATTTATTAACTTTTAAACAAAATTTTATTCTCATTCCTGTAGTTTAATTTTTCAGATTTCGTGAGGCATAATAGTTTTAGTTAACGTTGATAATAATTGTTGGTTTTTAAAAATAATGATATTTCAATGTTTACCAAGAATTACTGTTTTTATATTGGAAGACATTTAAATCAAAGAATTTTTGCCGGTGTATCCTGGTTGGTTAGCATCCCTTAGGCTATGGGTTCGCACCCTCCAGACAAAGACTCCCATTGAGTGTGTGTGTGGTGGCTGGTGCACGTTAATTATACCATGGCCACAAAGTCTTTCATGTCCAGAGTTATATTACTAGGGATATTGGATTAGATTTGATTGTTTTCTTTTGCAGATCTAAATTACGATTTGTGGATGAATAAATGAATGAAGTTTGCCCTGGATAAAGGACATTCAGAGGTTCATACCCTCAGAAGGTACTGCACCTTATCTTCCGTTGTAAAGTGAAACATGAGACATCAACATCAAAGTATTAAAAAGTAATGCAATCTTGTATTTTATTAAGATATTTTATTTATAGGAATTTCCATCTTATATATATTTTAAACTTGGTTTTCCTGATATATGTATATTGAAACCATGCAGCTCAAAGAAATAAAATTATAATTTTAAGTAAGAGGCAAGAAATTATCACAAAAATGAGAATAAATAAAAATATTCTGCACTTTTTCTATCACAGGAATAAGATTCTGCTCTTTGGATTAAATTACATTTTAGATATCATCATTTTAGAAATTTAATATACAGAGACAAGAAGTGATATCAACCAAACCCAATATTGAATAACCAGCTTTGCGCTAATTTTCCTCTTTTGTTATCCGAATGCCCACTTATTTTCTTGCAAATATACTTCCATTTATATTCTTTCTGAGAATGGTGCATTCACCTATTCTTAATGAATCTCTCATTTTTTAATACTGAATGATTGATATTTATTCATTGATACTAATTTAATTATTTATGATAATTAAAGTCATTAAAATTCAAACTAGGTAATAAATCTCTAGAATAAATAAAGTCATTCTGTAGCCTTATTTTATAAAGGAAACTACAGCAAGATTTTGTTTTAAAAAAAAAGAAAATTATATAACTTTAATTAGAAAACGAATTTTAAAAAATTCCATCTCATTCGTAATTGATATTTGGTATAGTTCTATTAATAAAAAATTTAAGATTATTTCTATGATTTTTGATATCTGTTATATAATTCAAATGAAAACTGTCGTAAAGAAGAATCCTTATGCAAATAGTAACATTATCCTTTAATTTATCCTCATTTAATTACTGTAACTGTACAGATGACTCAATAGATACTGTGTCTATATAGCATATGGATGCATTTAACAACAATATTTTTTAAATGATATTTTAGTTATTTTAGAGTATTAAAAAAGTTATTTTGGACATTAACGGATCGAATCAAATGTTCAACACATGGCTGTAATTTTAGTTCCAAAATACCATATAAAATATTATACATTTAGAATCTTGCATCTTTGATCAATTTCGATTGAACTCTTTATAGTAAACATATTAACAAATGGACAAGCATTTGATAAGATCTGGCACATATTTTGTTACAGATCATGAAGACTAACTATAAAATCGTATATCAAATTTTGCCCACCTTTATTTTACATACATATGCCCATATAGAGAAACATAATAGCCTACTTTGCTTTATTTGGCTAAAACATGTAGGTGAAAAGATCCGATAGTAAATTTCACGGCTGTAACTGAATTTCTATTTTAACAGAAATTAGAACTAAATTTCAACTCACTATTTATTCAATTCTTACTACTAATTCAGACTCTCCCTA
>JAOUZG010005720.1:1548751-1567403 GCA_026289955.1 Argiope argentata | reverse complement strand
TTTTTTTTCTAAATTTTGTTTTTAAAATTTTTTATTAGTTTTCATTACCAAAAGCGTAAAGGACGTCCAAATAAAAGCAGAATAAGTCTGAAAATGTTTAGATATGATGGACAAAGAAATCCTTTGATTCAAAACCAAGGAATTCTAATGACATTTTGGAAGCTTCTACCAACTGCAATAAATCTGAAATAGCGAATTCTTCATCTTAAAATTGTATATAAGAGTTACATTGTATTAGTATTCTTTTTTGACGAATATTCTTTGTCATAATTGACAACAAAAATTACTTCAAATCCTTCAAGCAAGGTTTTTTTTCCCCATCAAAAATGTGTCTATTATTTGCTAAATATGGTAAAGATTTTCTTTCTGTATTGGCTGGTGAAAGGGAAATTACATTAAAAAAACCCTTTGAAGAAAACAACAAAGTTGTAGAGGCCTTCTTGTCTCCACAAAGAAAATATATCAAAATTTGATTGCTGCTTTATTATAACTCAGAAAAAAAAAAAGATCGATATATGAAATAAATTTTATCTTATAAGCATGTATCATATTGTTATCATATAATAACGATGAAAAGAAAAAAAATTCAAACAAAATCAGCACATGTCAAATTAGATGAAAAACATGAGCTCATAATTTATGAAACAGGTGTATTTAGATTTGCTTCAAATTTTTTATTATATTTGTTTATGGCTGCACATGTAGTTTAAAAATGTTATATGAATATAAATTAGTCTTTGTGACTAATTAAATGTTATTAAGCAAGTCTAAATTTTATTTGAACTTTTTTTTTGATGATGATGATGGTGGAAAAAAGGTCACCAATAGTATTTCCTTTATATTCTTTGAGAATTCTTACAAATATATTATAAATTTATAGATGTATATATTTCATAAAATAAGCAATTCTTTTAATAAAAATGAATTTTTAATAAATTTACGTTATTTCAATTATGATTCTGGTCTGTAAATGAACATTTAAATGTATTTTTAACTTTTTCTCAAAATGAAATTTTGTGATACTCTTCAAATTTTCAAATACTCTTTGCACATTCTATTTTTAGTTACAACTCTGAAACTTTTCTCTTATGCTTTATGAACATATAATAATATAATTTGCATTTATAGATGAAATATTTATCTTATTTTTTTTATTCAATACTTCAAGTAATATTATTGCATTGATTTTTTTAAATTTTTTTTTAAAAAAAGTCAATAATATCAAGTTTTAAAGGGAAAATCACATTTTGAATAAATTCAAGCATGCAAAATGTCATGAAAATTTCAAAACAATTCAATATTTGTGCCTATTAATAAAGATTTACAAATTGACCGTTGGGTCTGGATTTCAATGAATGCTCAGCATGAATTCAACAATTTTGCTTTCATGAAGTTGATTTATAAAATTAATAATATAGATACTGTGAAATAGAAAACTATATTTTGAGTTTAATTTTTTAGAAAATATATTTATTTCATTTCATTTCAAAGAATCGTGTGCTGAAAATTACATTTTTCTGGATTTAATTTACAGCAAAAATTTTTAAAGAATATAAACAGAATCTTGAAAACATGTTAAGCCGAACATTGTTAGCATGGGAAAAAAAACCCGAAGCCTTATTCATTTGGCAATTACTTATTACTACGACTTAAAATAACTTTAAAAAAAAGATGTACTTAAAAATATATAACAGAAATACTGTTTAATTCCAAAAGCAACATAACTAACCTTTTAACAGCGTGTATCCGAAGTAAAACAAAACAGCAAACCGATAGTTTTGTCTCCGTTTGAATCAAGTTCTCAACAATATGCGCATGCGTTAAACTTCATCAACATAAAATGCTTTTTTTCTACATGATTTGGGCAGGTTAGAAATTTTTAATTTCCTTTTTTCTGTTTTAATTTGATTCAACAGTACATCAGAATGAATCTTAAAGGTCGATTAATTAACGATGTTTAATTTTAAATGAAATAAATGCAATGAAAATAAACTAATCGTTTGAAATAATCGATCGGTAACATGTTAAGCCTAACCTCATCACTGCTAGAAAAAAAACGTAAAACCTTACTCATTTCGCGATGGGGGAAGGAAGTTATTTTGGCGGGAAAGTTAGTTTTTAATTAATAATTAAAATTCTACAATTTGTGGTGAACTGAATTGTGAATCTAAACCATTCTCGAATCTACTTGAACACACAAAAAAAATTTCATCAAAATCGGACCAGTCGTTTAGGAGGAGTTCAGTCACATACACACGCACAGAAGAATTATATATATATATATATAATATGTATTTATGTATATAGGGAGAGTTTGAGATAATAATTGGGATCGAAAAAAAAATGTAATTTCAAAAAGTTCGTTGTCAAAAGTTCACGATCAGGGATTTTTTTAAATTAAAAAAATTTGAAGGGATTTATAGTTCCCATATTTATTATAATTATGAAAATTTTTTTATGTAAACTTTCTTGTCAATTTTAATATAACAATTATATTTTATTTATTATCAATGTACCTATTTGGAGGAAATCAGGATGTTATGTACGAAACAATATATAATTTTTCTGTATGTTTTCCACCTGGTAAGCAAAAATGTAGCCTTTTTAGCATAGCTAAAAATATAAGACTCCTAATCCAGAGCTGTTTTTAATAAAAAGTTTTAAATCTGTTATAAAGACGTGATATGAAGCATCTAAGTATAAGAGAGTTTGCTTTGCTAATTTGACAAACTTGCAATGTGAATTTTAGTTTAATCTTATCAAAAAAGCAGCCTACTACTTTAAAAAGTATAATAATAAATATTATATAAAAATATACCAAATGGAATTATAATAATAACTTTTTATAGATAAATTAATCTACTTTGATGCCAATTTTAAAATTCTTGTAAAGGCGAGGGAGTTTTTATTTTAGAACGGTAACCTATTTATTGTGTGCATATTGTTTGTAAAAATTTATGCACTAGTAAACATCCAAGGCAAATACATGATAGGACTATCAATGCACTTTAATATTATAAAATGAAATTCTGAAAGAATTTATGACTGTCATTTGAATCACAAAAGATTAGGCAAATTAAATTTTAGAGAAATGAGCACTTTGCTGAATATAATATTTGCATTTGGCTGTTTATACAAACATCAGAAACGTTTAGGCATAAGTCATCTTTGTACTCTACCCCATGTTCATTTAGAGATATCTATTTTTACAGTTTGAAATTTAAATTACATTTTGATTCTTATGTAATATTTTTCATTCGAATTACTTCAAATTTAAATACATAGTTTTCTTAAAATAATTAACATTTGTGTTTCTTTCATTGCGCTTTTATAAATTTAAAATAAAACTCAATAGAAATGAAAGATCTTGCTGAATATATTATTTTTGTACATCATCAAACTTCAGAAGATGAATGAATCAATCGAATTTGTTGTATTATTTATAATTTACAGATGATTTTTAATGTACTGTAAAATTTGAAACAATAAAAAAAAGGAAGCGATTATTTAAAATAAAACTCCAACTAAACATACAGTAAATTAATATTTATACTTATACTTTTAATTATATAGTTTTAGACTCAAAAAACGTTTCGTATTAGCCAAGTATTATTGGTCAAAAAGATATAGAACCCATATTTGTCTAAAATTTCATATTTCTGAGTTTTGTTATTAATTCAAATCATTTAAAAGAAGAAAAAAACTTAATCAAGCTTAGTTCTATATAATTTTGTGTATTTCCCTTTACATGTTTTCCCTTGTTTGTGTATTTCCCTTTTTAAGTTTTTAAACGGAATTTTTTTCCAAATGAATGATATAATTTCCTTTAAGCTAGTCTTTGCTAATTATTAACAAAAAAATCTCTAGACGATTATTTTTTTTATTCTAGCTTATTTATCGTGTTTTCGCTCCGGCTGGTTAGTTATTTAAAAATTCAATTTGAAGTTAATCGTATTGACGTATTTTATCAAATAATAAGAATAAAATATTTTACTCGTATTTTTAATCAGTTTATAACTGAACTACCCAAACTGCTTAGAATACAGAATTAACTTTATTTTTTAGAAAGTCAGTAATAAAAGCTTAACCAAAAAATGACATTACGAGAAACACAACGAGTAAATACTACTAATAACAATAATATTCACAGTAGTAAATAAAGTAATGATTTAGTAGATGTGGTAATGGTTTTGATTTTTATTTGATTTCTACATCGTAGTTTTTTGTTATTATTTCCTCTTCGTTTCAATATACTCTGATTTCGCACTCTAATTCATCTTCATTAATATTCATTTTGATTTAAATTTTTTTAAATTTGATCGTAATATTAAAAAAAATTATGAACAGGAAGAAAGAGAGGAGTATTAAGAATTGAATACTTGTTATTGTTATGTTAATAAAAATAATTTTCTATTGTAGCACGTAATTTAATTTGAAAAAAAGTAAATTGCCAATACTATCTTTAAAATTAATAAATGACCCAAATTGAACAATTACTAATTCATTACTTAGTAAATTCCTGAAGTTATTATCCTGATATAACTCATTACAAATTTAATGTTCCAGTTGAGAAGTTAGAACCAGTTAACAACCAAAAATCTTAAATGTACTCTTATCTTAAAGAATGATGTTATTTCAATAAGATTCTAGATTTCCAAAAAAAAACTAAGAATTATCTAAGAATTTTTCACGAAGGAAAAATTCTAAATGCTCATTTCTACAGATTTACAATTTTTGTAAATTCTAACTGAACACTCAGGTGAGCCAGCTGTTCTCACGATTCGTTATACGTTTCTTGAGGAAAAGAAATATAAATGTTTTCATTGAGCTCTGAAGAATTTTTTGTAGATTTCAAATGTGAATTATCAATTTTTTTGTTAGATTGAATTGGTGATCCTGTCAATTTAGTTTAGTTGCAAAATCATTTCTTGTTAAATTTCTCTTTTCAAATTATTAGCACTGATTAAATAGTTAAAGCTAATAAATTGTCTAATATTGTGAAGATCTGAACTGATTTATAAATTTAGCGAATTATGTTTTTTTTTAATTTGCTAAGATGAAAATAAATAAGTAGGTTGAAAAAAATTAAATTCTTAAAATTATCTTTTGTTTCCTTACTTTTATAATTCATTTTTAGATAAATCCAATATTTTTTATGAAAACAGGGCTGGAAAAAATAAAAAGTTATGGGTATAATACTTTAAATTAACTCTTACAGTGGTTTTATTATATTGGCGAGCAATTTTATGATATTGATAAATTTATTATTTATCCTAATTTCGAAATACATATTATAGGATTTATTAATATTTAATATTAGTATCTGAAAAAATATCAAACATATTTTTCTTTTTTAAAAATTCGTCATTAATTATAAAGACTTTCAGGTAAATTTCTTAATTATCCGTCACTTTCATACATCAACAAGCAGTGAGGTGATTTTTACTATTTTAATAGTCTAGATTTCTGTGAAAGTTCTACTTATCAATATAGCTTTCTATAGGCAAACTTAAGCCACCTTTTCAATTTTCTCTTCTCCTAAATTTTGCTATAGATTGAGTAAAATATTAAAGGTTCAAAGAAAAGAAAAAAAAATTAAGAGGAAATTTTCTATTCATATTTCAAAGTATCATGTCAAAACTGAAAATCATCAAAAATGAACATTGAACCACCACTTGCTCGTGCAAGTTAAATTATATTTTTATTCATTTCAATGGTTTCATTGAATTTATCGCTTTAGTATTGCAAACGATCCAAAATAACTTTGTCTCGCATTTATTGTTTGAAAGAATATCAGAATTCCTGTTTATTTCATTTCACATAATCAAGTGCTCTAAATGACATTCTTTTAGGTTTTATTTACTGCAGTCATTAATTTATTTGTTTTAATCAGAGCTTTTGTAAATGCAATGGTAACACGCTGTTGAAAGCTGCATTTTTAGATGCTCGTGAAGATAATTAAAAAAAATTATTTTTCTCCTACGGATTTTTGTTGGCGCCGAAAACCCCCATCCTCCAAACAACATATTCTTACATGATAATACAAGACAAAATATTTAAAAAAATGAATAAATTAATTTTAAAATTCTTAATTTTACATTTTGTTTAATGATACATAGCATTTGCCAATGACTTATTACTAATTTCCTTGTATCTAACTACAATTTACTTTCCAGTAAAATGGAATATTTTAGAAGCCATAATAAAATACTACTTCCCATGCCATAAATTCCATTGTTATTTAAGAGTGACACGGTATTTAAGATAAACGATTATAGAATCAATATTTAACATTCTCCAAATCGAATTGATATTCAATTCAATTCATATTGGAAGAAATATTAATTGGAGTTAGAATATATGAATTTTACAAATATATATCCGTCAGATTAGAAATTACATGAAAGTTGTCATATAAAATTAACGCTATGTTTTAAAATAATCAGCATTGCGATCTATTGCTTTCAATTAAGAATTAGAAAAAGATACCAGAAAATTCTAAAATGTAAGAACAATAAAATATATATTTTTAAAAAATATTAGTGCAATAAAAATAGTTTTTGAAGTAGGAAAAAGGAGACCAAAAAAACGAATAATACTGGAAACAATATTACCATTAACGTCATGCTTGCTTTTTTCCTTCTTATAATATTTTGTGCCAAAAAAAGACAGTCTGCAAAATTAGAAAAAGCAACAAGTTGTTTCTATAAAAATAGCTTTTGTTTTGTGCGTTGTATATAAATTTGTATCTTTTTTATTTAGTTCGAATCGAAATTTATGGTTCAAATTTTTTGAATAGAATAAATATTATATCAGTTGTTATGCCAAATATTCAAAAAAGAATGTTTTTGTAGAAAAATGAGAATTGTCTTTAATTTTGAACTGGATCTACCTGAATTCAAATTCATTCTTATTATCTAAAAAAAAATCTAGGAATTTTAATTAAAAATTTATTTATCTAATAATAAATTATTAATTTAATTTTATTAATCTAATTATTATTTTATTTATTATTCTAATTATTAATTTCATTTTATTAATTTTATTAATCTAATATAAATGTATTTATTTTATTTAAAAAATTATTAATCTAATTAAAAATTGATTAATTTAATAAAAATTATTAATTTACTAGTATTTATCCAATCACCTGATTAAACGAAAAAGATCTATTTTTGAAATTGACTTAGAAGGATATAATTCTAAATTCTTATTTATTTGAAAATAATTTGCCAAATTGTGTAAATTAAACCCAAAGATGTAAACAATAATGAACAAATTTTTTTTGTTTTCTATTTTTTTTAAAAAAACTATGGATCTGAATAACATACTAAAACCATTCATACATGATAACTGTCCACAAAATTTTTAAAGAAATATACAGTTTTGTCGACGAATAAAGGTAGCAATTGAATAGCTATGTTTAATTTATAAAAATATTATTTAGGAATATATATTTAGAAATATGACAAGACATATTGTATTACCAATGTAATTCAAAATAACCTCAAAATCATTGGAAAACAGTTCTTATTTTATGGTGGAAAACACGATTAAAACTCCGCTTAAATGACCGTCCAACATACCTAATTATTTTAGATTCCTCTAGGTGGCGCTAGCTAACCCAATCCTGAAAGAGAAAGCAGATGATTGCAGACAGGGAAAAGCTTTTGTAGCTTCAAGAAACGGGCGAGTATTGCAATATAGGTTATGAGTTAATCATTTCTGGAAAAGGATTTTTTTTTTCTTTTTTCATGTACTTATATTTCATCAGGAATTAAACCATATCATTTTATTAATTACAAAATGCACTTTAAGTCTGGAAACACAAACGTAGGTTCTTTTGAAGTCTACTAAATCCCATACATTACAAAAAAAGCATAGGGATATTTTTTAAATTATAAAAAAGAAAAATCGATGGAATTTTTTAAGTGGGTAGTTGTTGCCTTATTATATTTATTGTATGTGCTTTTCTAAAGTTTTAATTAGCATTTTTTCAAAGACAGCAATTGTAAATTATATACAAAATGCTATTTTAAAAATAAATATTTAAAAATTATTTGCAATGTATAATATTAAAAATTTCATGCTTAATATACTTTTATATGCATGGAGTAGAAATATAGGAACAAATGAAAAAAATCTATTACAATTTTTTTCTCTAATTCTTGTTTTTAATTCTATCCGTCTATAATTTCAAATATGAGATGACATTTCTTTTTCTACTTGATGCAAAAAAAAGAGAAAATGTATAAAAAGTCAAAATGACTCTCATCCTAAAGTAATATTAGAAATAATATTATTGGGTAAAAGATTTATCACTCCTTTTACAATGCAAAATAGTCAACATCTTGACTTTGGTTCTAAAAAACAAACAAACCAAACCACTCATTTTATAAAAAGCAACAACGCAATTTATAAAAGAGCTGAGAAAATAAAGAAGTGAAAAGCTAATTGGATATTTAATGCGTGAATTAAAAACTTTTCATGGCATTATTTCTGTTATATATCTTCCGGCAAATAGAGAATATTTGTTTTCAAGAAAATAACTACTTTTGACAATGCAACCACACTAATTTTATAAATATCTTTCTCAAACATTATGATAAAAATTGCTGTTAGAATAGGTAAGTATCAATTTTATTTATTTACCGATACCATTGATTTATGATTTTTGTTCTGGACTAAAATTATAAAAAAAAGGTTTGCTAAGGATATATTTTTTTTATATAACCAGCAAGAAATTAGCAAATTTTGAAAGAAAAATACTACTTTTAAAATGCAATATATAATATTTTTATCATGTCAGAACATGATGTTATTTTGGGAATCAGGTAGACAAAATACCGTAGACGAAAAATTGAAATTTTATTATCTTCTCGTTGCCACCGCATTTACAAAAGCTCTGATTTTTAAAAAAATATGTTAATGACAGCAGCAAATAAAACCTATAAAAATGTCATTTTCAGCACGTGATTATGTGAAATGAAATCCATAGGAAATGTGATATTTTTTAAACAATTAATACTTGACAAAGTTTTTTAGATAGTTGGCAATAGTGAAGTTAACAATTCAATGAAACAATTAAAATGAATAAAATTATAATTTTACTTGCCCTAGCAGGTGGTGTTTGGCCGTTCAAGAAATTATATTTTGACATGATACATTGAAATATGCGTAACGGATTTCATTGTAATCGTTTCTTATAATGAAATCATGAGAGAAAACAAATTATTTTTTTCTGAAAATAACACACAGAATTAATATGTAATTAAGCTTTGATACAAAAAGAGTTATGAACCAAATAATTCAGAAATGATAATATACTCATACTACAATAAACCTTCCGAAACATTTTAGTGTCTAAATTTAAAATTAATTTGGTGCAATTTTCATTAAACATAATATCAAAAATTTAATTTATGGTTTTAAGTAAAACCAAGAGACATATGTCAGAAATTTTTTATCTATTTCGAAACTTAAGTAGAGGACAGCAATCATTTCCATTTTGATACAATTATACCTAAATAAGATATTTAGCTTATATGCGAAACTAGGAGTCAAATTTTACTTTTTGCTTGTTTTATGTTTCTCTTAAATTCTTCAAATACATTATTTTATGGAAACCAAACTTGTTCCCCCAGGTATGTAATAATTTAAATACAACTTCAAGAATATTTTATATAAAGATAAATTGAAGAATTAAATTGATCTGATGCAAGTATTGTATTTCCTTCATATGATAGACAAAAATTCATATACAATAGTCAGTAGACAATAGTTAATAAACAATTGACAGTAGACAATAATTAATAGACAGTAGACGGTAGACAATAGTTAATAGACAATAAACTGTAGACAATAGCTAATAGACAATAGACTGTAGACAATAACTAATAGATAATAGACAGTAGATAATAATTAATAACAATAGTTAATAGATAATAGACAGTAGACAATAGTTAATAGACAATAGACAGTAGGCAAAAATTAGCAGACAATAGACAGTAGGCAAAAATTAGCAGACAATAGACAGTAGACAAAAATTAGTAGACAATAGATACAAATTAGACAATAGACAGTAGACAAAAATTAATAGATAATAGACAGTAGACAAAAATTAATAGATAATAGACAGTAGACAATAATTAATAGACATTAATTACTTTATCCAGAAACACATTAGTTAGCGGCCTACCAATTATAATTACGCTATATCCATTTATTATCTCCACCAAAACTGAATGGTTTTTGGTATTATCTTTCAAAGCTGTAATAATCATTTTTCATGCAATTTGTAAGTTATAGCTTTTAGTTTTTTTTTCTTTTTGTCTCCTATGTATAAACTAACAAAAAACTCCTTTGAAATAATTCCATTTGTAAAGTTGGTACAAGTTACTTTGCCCTTATAAATATAAATGGGGCGATTAGAGTGTCTGCTTTCAGAACTTTTATAGAATAAAGTTGCTGTTATTGAACAAAGAATTTGGAAGAATTTCTAAAGAAGAATATTGCAGCAATCGTGACTCAACTACTTTACTTAGAAGAACACGCATCGAGTCCTCGAGGCCTGATAGCTTTAAAAATGTATCAGGGAAAATCTGTTTTCCAGAGGTTAAACTCCATTTTCAGTATAGCTACATTCGAAGTCATTTGGAAGCTGATAACAGATATTTATGAAATTTCCTTCATTTTTTTCGAAACAAAAAACACTAATTTAGGTATATGAAGCTATACGCATGAAATGGCTATTCAGAATTAAATGAATTTAAATAAAAGTGTTGAACCTTTGTATTATTATAATTTAGGGATATAATTTCATTATGTTATTAATAAATAAGAGTTTAATTTGTCAGAACATTTTCATAGTGTTGAAATGAAAATAAGAATAAATGATATACGTAATAACCAAGACATAATTATGAGAAAAGTAATATAACGTAAAAAATGCATATAATAGTATGCATTATTTTTCTCTTGATCGGAGAAGCGTCCGAAAAAACTGGATAATTTTTTAATGGGGCACTTTATAAAAAAACATACAATATATCATGATTACTTTTTGCTTTAAACTAATGGAGATATATGAAAAATAAAATCGATGAAAGGCAAAATAGTTTTTGCGTTTCCCTCTAACAGACATCTATAAATTTCATTTATTTTATTAAATAAATTTCAATAACGTAAACTTAATTTATGCTTAATTTTATTCATAGAGCATTTTATTTGGAAACTGTATTTCTTTTTAATAATTCATTTACATCTATATTCATAATATTTATTAGAAAAGAGTTCTTGCTGAAATTTTAATCATATAGATACATTTTTTTGTATCTACTGAGTAATTTTGAATAAATTTGATGAATTTTAAACTTTTGCAATGTAATATAATATAAAAAATATTCTAAAAATATTCTTCAATATAAAAAAATATTCTAAGAATAATAATAGCTCGTATTGATCTTGAAAGATAAAAGATAAAAACTATTATAAAAATTATGTTTTCGAGTTGAATTCATAAATAATTATTCTTCAAATTATTTTTCCTTGCATTGAAAAAATCATTAAATTTGTTTTCTTGCATTTGTTACTGTTATAACAAAAAATATGGCATATTCATTATTATTAGTTAATATTGCTAAAGATTTATTTTCTGTTATTGCAATTCAAAACACATTCTTTTAAATTGAGAAATATTTAGTCCAAGTTATTAATAATCTTTTATGAGAGAGAATAATTTTACAAAAAAATCATTTAAATGAAAGTTTCAAAAATGTTTTCTTTTTTTTTTTGTAAAGTAATATTATAAAATCTGAGTCATTCTCAATGGCCCTGATTCTGGGGATTTGAATCAATTGCAATAATGGGAGAATTAGAAAATCTGAATCGAATGAATAGTGAGAAAATGTTTTGGAATTTCTATTGAAGTAAATTCGTCTGATATATTTCTTTAAAAAAGCATTGGATAATTTATCATTGTTTTTAATTTTTCAGAATATATTTTTTGTCTGTAATGTTCATGAGAATAACTAGTTTAGTTTCCTGTTATAAAATCCTAATTTTTCCAAATACCTAAGTGAAATTTCAGTGGCATTTAGACCCAATTTTTTAAATAACTAATTTTATTACAACGAAATAAAACATTAGAAGAGAATATAGATTGTAAAATAAAATATTGAGCAGTGCAATTCAGTTTTAATAGGATTAAACTCAAAATATTTTATAATTAATTTTAATTTTAATTCAATTACAATTTATAAAAAGTTTACTATTTCTCAAAAAATTCAGCAATTTGCTATCTTCTAATTAATTTTGCTTTGGAATAAGAAATAATTCAATAAGTATATTACTTATAGTTTATATTGATTTTTTAAATATAATTGCCCTTTTATATAAAAAACAAACAAACAATGGCATAGTAGTTGGGGTCATATTTTATTTAATTTTATAGCTTTGATTTTTAAGATCTATTGTAGATTTTTGAATTTTCTTAATATTTGATTTTGGCGAAAAAAATCTGCCATGACTACGATCATTTAGTTTTCTTGTGTCTTTAATAAGGAGGTGTAAATTAGAATTAATTGTCTACTCTAAGGAACTTCCATAGGCAATTAGACAGAGATACGAAACATACATATCTTCATTAACTTAATCAATTAAAGTGTGTTTCGGATCATTGTATAAGTTTCAAACTTTAATTTAAACAATTACTTAAAACAATACATGTAAACGAAACGTGTACATATTAGGTCTATATTCATAAGTTTATTTTCTTAAAGTAGAACTTAGAGATTAGAAAATTTAGCAAATTGACCCAGGACATTTTTTTCAAGAAATATTTAACTTGAACAATACACAGGTGGGTTTAGGCCAAATCTTCAGTCAAAAAATGCCGTTAACCAATGGGGAAGACTATTAGAAGAATGGTAGGTCTATATTTGAGGATTTTATTAGTTCAGATTTGTTGAAATTCAAGGAAGGAGGATAGTCATGGGAATACCTTACCATTTAGACCAAATTATTTAATATTAGCCAAAAAAGTAACAAACTTTGGCTATCCGTAGATAGTTTGAGAGATTAAATAATTTTGCTATTATGTCTGAATTTAGCAAATTGTCCTAGGAAATTATTTTCATGAAATGTTTAACTTGAACAATACATACGTGGACGCAAGCCAATTCTTCAGTCAGTATCTGCTGATTACCAATGAGGAAGAATATGGTAGGTTTAGATTTGAATATTTTATTATTTCAGATTTGTTGAAATTCAAGGAAGGAGGACAATCATGGGAATACATTACCATTTAGACATGAAATTCCTTAAAATTAACCAAAAAAAGTAGCAAACATGGGCTATCCGAAGATAGTCTGAGCGATTAAATAATTTTCCTATTACGTCTGAACTTAGCAAGCTGTCCTAGGAAATTATTTTCAAGAAATATTGAATGGAACAATCACACGTGGACTCAGGCCGAATTTTCAGTAAATAAATGCCGATTACCAATGAAGAAGACTTTGGTAGGTCTAGATTTGAAGACTTTATTATTTCAGATTTATTGAAATTCAAGGAAGGAGGACAGTCATGGAAATGCATTACCATTTAGACTTTGAATTATTTAATGTTAATAAAAAAAGTAACACATATGAGCTATCCGTAAATAGTTTGAGAGATTAAATAATTTTACTATCAAGTCTGAAGTTAGCAAATTGTCTTAGGAATTTATTTTCAAGAAATATTTAGCTTGAACAATACACACTTGGACTTAAGCCAAATCTTCAGTCAATAAATACCGATTACCAATGAGAAATCCTATGGTATGTCTATATTTAAGGATTTAATTATTCCAGATTTGTTGAAATTTAAGGAAGGAGGATAGTCATGGGAATACAGTACCATTTAGACCTCAAATTCTTTAACATTAACCAAAAAAATAGCAAAAAGGGGCTATCTATAGATTTTTTGAGAAATTAAATAATTTTACCATTGCGTCTGAGCTGCGTTCATCGTTTGTTTGCATACCATTCGGATTTCAAATATCTATAAACAAGCAACGAGTTGAGTTTAGGATGTAATACCGTTTACATCCTTCGTCCTTGTCAGTATTTTATCAATTAATCCTTAGTGAACAATTTTCGTATGCTAATGCTGAAATCTAAATAATCTGGTAAGTCCAATGCTCTTCCTAAAGTAAATACTATGAGTGATAATGATAGTTTGTTGTGTAGCAATCCGTATGCTGAAATTAAAATATGTTAAAATTTGCAACATGCTGCTACCCTGTTGTTCTTTGTTGCTTCAAAACACTATTATTATTATTTTCTTTAGGAATATCTGCTGGGACTTGTCTGATGATTGAGTTCTTGAAATAATCTTCTGAGTTCCAAAAGGATAAAATTTAAGATATATTGTTACGTTTTTAGCGTAGTGGGTTCCGATTGAATGGACTTTACTTGAGCACAGCTCAAACAAATTTATTTACAGGATGAATTGATAAGTGAAAACTTCAGATAAACATAATCATCAACAGTCATTTACAGCGTAAATGCAAGTCTGACGCACAATAAAAACAGACTGCAAAATAGCTATTGTATAGTACAGTAAATAGTAAATCACAGCGATCTCAGTAATACAACGTTAACAGCAAACGTAAACTCAGCTGACTAATAATAAGCGAGAATCCGCTAGTCCAGCTAAACGCTTCTCTTCCGAGAGGGAAAAAAAACTAACTATCTCCTTAACTACGGCTACTCGTCCCTTATATAGCAGACGAAGCGCGTGCCTCGAAACACGCGAAACTTCTCAAAAATCCGTGAACAATCCAGCGGCTACTAGATTATCCATTTCGCCAAACCAACCAAGCTGACGCGAAGCTGCTCGCCAAACGTCGCCATCTTCGGGCTTTCTCGCTGCGCTCTTCCTCTTGTTACAATATTTCTGTAACTGCATAGCTGAGGTAATTCACTATTATATCAATTTTTGTTAACAATGTTTGTTAACAAAGTTACACATTGTTACGCAGATAAACATTGCTAGCCTTTGTTAACAAAGGGAAATAACGAAATAGCATTACTATTTCGTTATTTCCCTAGCATTATTGTCTTGAAACAAATGATTTTTTTCATTCTAATTAATATATATCTTATCAATTTATTATTCTTTTTTACTTCCTAATTGAAATCCCTTTTATTTCCTCAGGATTAAATATTTGTATTGATCTGGTAATCGATTTTTCATAACAAGTATCTAATGCTGTGATCCCAAAGTTAACATTAATAATATAATATGATTACATATGTGAAAATGATTCATAAATATATCGACTATAAATTTCTGTTAGCAATATTTTGAATAAAAATACGGAAATAGCAATAAAAGTTTGTTTTATCTTAAAACATATAATTTTTTTTTCATTCTAAGTAAAAAGATAGCATATTTTACGAAATACTAAATTTTTATAAATAGTTAGCTTATATTCTTTTTTTTATGTAATGAAAAATACCTTATTCGATAACGACATTTATCAGGAATATAATCATTATGTTATTTTTATACTTAGCATCAGCTAATTATAATTTTTTTACAATTCTAGAAATAAAACATATAGGTTTCCTATAAAAGTTAAAATTTTCCATGAATGCTTTTTTAACTCCTCTCGACACTTAACTATTAATTTAGAACTTAAATCATTAAATTATAAAGTAGTAGATATGATATAATTCACTACTTATTTGATCATTCAAACTAATTTAGATCAATTTGTAAAGCTGTTAGAATGTATTTATTATTTTTTGGAGACGAAGCCATAAAATAATTCGGGAATTATGGATACGGAAAAAAACCCTTAATTGAATGGCAAATATTTTAGTAATTCAATTAAGTTTGCATTTCAAATATGTTACAGCAAATATTTCTTTCAAAAAAATACATTTTTAATGTAGTTTCAGTATCATTACGAATCAAAATGTAAACAGTTATTCCACCGATGAATAATTAAGAAATAAAATGTGCGTTCATAATTGAATGAATACAGAATATTTCGACCCAAATGAGTGTCTTTAAGAAAAAATTGTAATATTTGATACAGAAGGTGTATTTTCGAAATAATATTACTAAAGATTAAGAGAAATTAATTTCAGCCTTGCAGACATTCAATGTTTGTTTATCACAAAATGTATTTTCTTTTACTGCCTCAGATATCAAAGAGGAATTAATTTATATTAAACATTATTAAAAGTTAAAAGATACAGTATAAAGATACAGGCAGAAAAAATACTTAGTACATTTCATTATATATTTTGGTATAATTGAGAAAATTTTCTTACTTATATCAAAATTCTTAGAAAATTATACTTGCATTCTTTTTTTTTTACTATTACTTCTTTTTCTGAATAGCAGCTTACTTAAATGAAAGATTTTTGATGCAATCTTCCTCATAACTGTTTCATTTAATTGAGAAAAATATTTTTGCAAGAACAATTGTCTCTTTGTATGTTTTTCAAAGTAATAGAAACATAATTTTCTGCATATAATATAATTGATTAAGCGGAATTTATTCAGAAATTATTATAAGCAAGTTCAGTTAATTCAATTTATTTCATGTTTTTAAAAAGCATATCTTTTAATCTATTATTTCTTGCCCTTTATTTTGTTTAAGCATTTTGAATTTTTTCACTTTTGTATATTCTAAATGGAAATACACAATTTTAATAAAACTCATTACATAAAAAGGTAGTTAAACAAGCAATTTAATTAAATTTTGGTTTATTACAAATGGCACCACCAGGTAGCTAAACTGTGCACAAACTACTCTGAAAATTAGAAAGTATAGAATAAAAATATTCGGATCACATGAAAATAAAAATTACATTTTCTCCTCATTGATACTATTACAGAAAAAAATAGTTTCCTTCATTCTTATCTACTTTTATAGGAATGTTTGGATATTACTTAAGCAATTGAAAAAACTGTAATATAAAGATAAGTAAAAATAGATAATGACAGATACTACAGATTTTTCTGTAAATTATATATGATTGGATGTCGTAAATTGTAAAATTTATTCGAAATTAAATTAAATATAATTTTGTATTCTTGGAAAAATTAAGCAAAAATTTATGCTTATAATATCGTGTAAAATTTAGGCATTTTTATATGTTCAGAAACATAACATTCCTTTTTTTTATTTTACAGGTCTTTCAGCAGAATTTTGAAAATTATCATGTTTTAAATCAAGCTTTTGGACACTATATGCTGATTGATGAGCAAAGTTCTGCGAGATTTTTATAGATGTGTAATTCTCCAAGCTAATTTTTTTTATTCTGCAATTGAATTCATAATCTTCCTCTATTTAGGACTTAATATATACATATATATATACATTAAAATATTTTGCTGCCTTCGAGTCCTCTCATAGCCATAATCGTTCTCTTTTCTTTGTATCTGTTAGATTATTTGATCTTCATTATATAATCTGACCTTTAACCTCATATTCATTCTTTTTTTTCAATTTCCTATGCTATTTAATGAATCGTCCTCAAATGATGGAATACATCCACTATCCACTACATCCACTGTGCTTTATATATCCACTAAAGTTAATAATTAATGTCTATTAACCATATAATTGAAATGCCGAGTTGTGCAATTAAAAGGGTTATTATTTTCCCAATCCAATTACTTCAGTATCAATTACTTGACATTTAAAACAAAGATTTCATTTGGGAAGTAAGAATTCCTTTCCTAATCTTGAAATGCCCATTATTAAGATGAAATGTGATAAATGGTGTGATAAAAAGAGTTTCATATTAATATTGCATTTAACTTATTACGAATTTTCTGCCCATGTCAAATTAATTAATAATTATATAGTCTACTACAGACATTATTTATAGTATAACTGAAGCACATAATTGAAGTGTTGAGTTATGAATTTAAGAGTTTTATTATTTTCATATTCGGATTAATTTGTGAAGTAAGTATTTATTTCAAAACATAAAACATTTGTATTGAATTCCTTTTAAAATATAATCTTGAAATGCACTTATATTATGATAAATTGCGATTAATAATAAGATAAATTATGATTCATAGTAACACAACATTTATAATAATAAACAATTCTATATAGAAAAATAAATATAATACCAAATGAAACTCAACATTAAAAAATAATTATCAATGATAATTTGAAAATTTAATATAATACCAAACCGATAAATATCCCTATGCCTTTCACTACTAACACGGGCAAATAAGGCCGGGAAAATTTTATACACGTGATCAATTTTGGTTCGGTTTCTATTTCAAAATGGAAGTGCTGGATGTAAATCAAGTTGCCACTAAAGTCGTCCTCATTTTACATTCTAAATTCCTCGTTTGGAAAAGAAATCTGCTCCCAAACGCCTGTTTAGTACGGATCTTGTTTCATCAGATATTACCAGAAGGATACTGAAATAGCTATAGTATCACTCACGCTATACCTACTCAAAATGTACATAAAGAATCTGTAAATCTAATATACAAATATATTCTATAAATTCAGATAAGCTACATGTTAAAAAAAGTAAACAAGTACAGATGTATCTGTTCCGGTGACTCTGTTAGAACACACACACACACACACACACACACACACACACACACACACACACAC
>JAOUZG010005720.1:1517274-1548741 GCA_026289955.1 Argiope argentata | reverse complement strand
ACACACACACACACACACACACACACACACACACACACACACACACAGTTTATTTTAGGTATATTAAAGCAAAAATATGTTAGCAGAAATTAAGTTTAAAAAAGAATCATTTTTTGTGTATAATAAATTTGACCACTATATTTGCATATAAGGCTTTAGAAGAATTTAATTTAATTAAAATTAAAAAAATATTTTTTATTTAATTTAATTATTCTTCACCTATTTCTATCGATGAAATGGTAGATAACAATGGGAAAATTGCTGTTATTTTCAGAAAAATAATTTTCACTTCAAAATTATATAACATTAAATGCTATATTTCTTTATACCGATTGATATGAGTACTGAACCATTCAAATCATTAGAACGAATATTGATTATAAAAAATAATTATTAAAATTACAAGAAACAACGTATTTTAAATTTTTAAAGTTTTGAGAAACATTTTTATTATATTTCCTAAATTAATATCGCGATTAAAATAAATATTCCCCTCCCAAAATAATTCTAATGCTACATAGTTAAAAAATATCTTAAGTAAAATAATTTATTGGATTATTTTTTAACTCTCACTTTTTCTTGTTTTTTTTTTTTTTAGTTTTATATTTAAAGAAGAGAATGTGTCATATTCTAATGCAATTTTTATATTTTATTTTTTCTCGCACTTTCAGATTTCTCTTAAAGATACTGTTAGATAATTTTTTCCTGTAAAATAACTCCAATTAAAGCATTTTATAAATGATGAAGGTGAGAACCATTACGTTGGAATTTTTCCAAAAAACAGATTTAGATCTCACACATTATTTAAATTAACGTTACACTGATTATCCTTCAATGATATTGCATAAATTCAGAAAAAAAAGGAGCTGTTTCAATGTTTGTTATCTTTTAATCAAATATATATTTCAAAAAAATTAAATCGTATTTTTTATCTCAATTCTGAAATAACATTTTAGTTTTAAATTTTAACTTTTTTGTTCATTTTATTTTATTCAGTTCAATCCGATTTGTCTTTTCTATTTTAATTTGATCTCCATTTTTGAAAAAGCAATATAAACTATTATCCGTGAAACAACTTATAAACGTTTTTATTTTTTTCATTAGTTATTAATTAAAATGTTAAATTACATTTTAAATATGGCCGGGATGACGTGGTTGGTAGAGCGTTGGATTCATTTCTCTTTAGGCTACGAGTTCGAAACTCACAGGCCAAAAGATTCCCCGAGTGTGTGCCGATTGGCGCTCGTTAAATCTGTTCGTGGTCGCAATGTCCTCCATATCGAGAGTATTATCACTGGGGATACTGGGTAAGAGGTGATCGTTCTCTGTTCAAGGTCTAAATTACGAACTGGGAATGAATGAATGAATTCGCATGATTGTAGTCCGCCCCCTAAAAAGGGAGGTGACGTATGTGTAGCTAAATCGTAGTCTTGTCCTTAAATGGTGCTACATATAAAACAAAGAGACACATTTCTTAGGCTTAAAAATCTATTGATCGTATCAGCGGAGGCTTGTCCATGGCAAGTGGTATTAGCCACAACACATATTTTTAATATATTGATACACCAACTTTAAAGTATTTAAATTTTAAAAGTTCTTAATTCCTTCAATGCAGGAATCCTGCTAGAAAACTTTAAAAAATGCTTTCATTCACATTTTAAATTAATTGAACAATTTTCAAAGCAAAATAAATAAATATATTTATATTAATGAAATACAATTCAGTATTCTATTGAACATTTTCTTAATGAAACAAAGAATTATTATAAATCCGCCCTTAAAATATCGTCTACTTACGATATTAAAGAACCCTGCCACTTATTTCTTATATAATACCAATTTTAAGTTAAACATGAGATTTTTTTAATGTTATGAATTTGAGATATTTATCTCACATGCATCTTCTTAAGAATATGTCATTTCACTGAGTCCATTAAGAATCGTGCAACATGCTAAGGTCAAGAGTTGAAGATGTCCATTCATTATAAGTAATGAAACCGGGATCACTGATCTTGAGTCCCTGTTGAGTTATTAATGACCCTCTTTGGAACTGAGTCCTTCAGAGGGATCTGTAACTTGCTTTACCGCGATCAATCGTTAGATTAAAGATAGATGAATTCCTAAACCAGTCTTTTAAAACTAATATCAGTCATTACTGGCATAGTAATGACTGATATTAAATTTCTGTTCATTAATTGAACAATAATCATGATATTTTATACTTGAGGTATACATCTTACATTAATTTCATAGACAGTATGATCTTCAACTAAGTATAAGATTGAGGTAAAAAGGTAGAATTATCTTATTCATCATAATGATGAAACCTACAACATTGCACATGAATCACCATTAAATTATTAATGATCATGAGGTGGAAATGAGATTTTGAAGATATATGTATACCTCTTCAGATTAAAAATTGATGAAATCTTAAAAACTCTTTCAGATCAAGGATTCTCTTAAAGAAATGAGTAGAGGAATTCACTTCTTTCTAGTTTGTCAATTATAAAGTAGACAATTTTTTACTCTTATGGGTTAAAACGTACCATTGACTATTTTATTTTTTTTACTCTTATTACTTCTATGGTTAAAAGGTACCATTCTAACATCTCAGCACTTACAATAAATACTTAGATGTTTCATTAGAATCGATTAAAAAGGACAGCTAAAAAATTACCAACAGAAGAATGATTACAGATTCCTATTGTCCGTAGAGATGAATTGGTATTCTAATCATTTTGTGATAAAATATGCATACTAATCCATTTATAAAATATAAATACAATAAATGTATAGACCATTATTTAAAATTCTATAGATCGTATTACATGGCATTTAACTTCTCAGAGATAATTAAAATAGAAAGAGCATACATTTATTATTTTATAGTAAAAAATATATAACTAGTTTAACATACATTCACTCAATTACATATATTTTTGAAAGAATAGAAACCATCCACGTATCACAAAATTTCATTATCAAACTATTTATAAATATATTATGAAGAAAGTGTATTATTAACTAGTTTGAGCCTTAGAGAGAGAGAGATGTAAATGCTTCTGAATAAATACTAAACCAATTCCAAATCAATGATTTTAGATATTAGTGACAAATTTTTAAATCGTTTGACATAAAAAGAGGTATCATTAACCCCTTAACAGGTTTGCCCGTACGTCGTACGTGCATCGATTTTTTTGAATTTTGAAAGCTGTAAGCTAAAAATAAGCCACGCTAATGTTTATAATTCAATATGAAAATTACTTCGAATACATAGATAAGTCATGTTTTCAATGGTTTTACATTTGAAACAAAATAAGAAAATATTCTTAAAATAGAACGTGTCATTAGCCAACAACGAAAATAAAATAGATAATGGGTTAAAAGCCAAGATCTATAGATCGCACAGCTGAATTCCATACCCGATTCGAAGACTTACAAAATGATGCGCTCTTCTTAGAATGAATTCTTTTTTTAGTTAAATATTGTTTTTTGGTTTGTAAGTTTTGATTTTCACCTTGTCTCTATTGTAAGTCTCTAAAAGTAAAGTTCCTTAATGCATGTTTTGGATGAATGCTTTCTGTCTGTGTTTCGTGTTTCTCCCATGTCGTTATCCACTTTCGAACAAACTTTTCTCACCGTATATCCCTAAGATGGTTTCCGCAACAATATGCAATCTTTTCTCGTTTTTCACTTAGAATCCACATTCTTAGTACGAGTGAAAATTAAGTCGTCAAGAAATAGTTATCAATTGTTTTAAATTTTAATTTTTAAAAAATAATTACTATTTCTTGACGACTTAATTTTCCTTTCATTATACCCATAACATATATACAGAGCTGGTTTTCTGGCACAGAGGTAGCGCGTCTTCCTCGTGTTCTGGGAGTCCCGGGTTCGAATATCGGTTCGGGCATGGTTGCTTATCTGTGTGACTGTGCCCTCCTGTAAAAAGGGGTTGTGAAGCAAATGTGGTCAATGTGTAGCTAAGTCGTACTCTTGGCCCTAGTTGGTGCTGCTTAAAAAAACAAGAGATGTTCCTTTCGGCTTCAATCTTCTGCAGGATTTAAGGGGGCTTATCTATAGGCAAGCGCCAAAAGTAACAACAACAAAATATATACAGTAAATCAAATTCTTTAAAACTGGATTTTTTATAGAGACTTCTTTATAAACAGATTAATGTTTGCTATCAAACACCAAAGTATCAGTTCATTTTACTTTCTTATATACATTATACTGAACCATTGACTTTGTTTCTTTAACTATTAAATCTAGTAGCATTTAATTCCAGTTTCTAAGTAAAACAATTGCTATTTTGAGAATTACCTGCACATTTTGATGTATGATCAGAGGCCGAGGATTATACATAACAAGGCAACTCCTATAAAATATTCCGAATATTTCTTCGAAATCCGAAACATAACATATCAACTATAAATTCAGTATTCTAAAATTAAAGACACTTAGTAATTTAGGCTTACAAGACCAGATTAGGAACCGTAACAAGCTTTTGGTAAAATCAAATACTTTATGAGTTATGATGTATCACAGTCAGAAAAATCAAGTGTAATGTCTGAAAGATAATTAGATCAAATAGACAAAAATTAGATAAAAACGCCAAGAACAGATAGAGTTTTTATTAATTTATTATGTAGATCGAACTCATAATACATACATTCCTTGGTTAAAAAATATACACCCAGCTTCATTAGTCATAACATTCACAATGAAAATAAAAAGCAATGAAAATGAAATAAAATACAATCCGTTTGCAAAGGGGCTCTTATACATTGGAGCTTTCCGCTCGAACCCAATTACCCGTAATACCTTCCACTAAAATGAAACGTGAGACAGTGTTACAATCAACAGATCACATGTTACAATCAAAATAATTGGATGAAGTCCTAAACCAGATTATTCTGTTTGCCATTAAGATATATTAAGAGTTATTTGCCGATGATATTTAATGTCACTAAAATTCTTGTTAATTATATCAATAGGTATTCATTTACCATTAAACTGTTTACATTAAAAGAAAAATATTGTAATAATTATTTACTAATATTATATATTTTATTAAAAGTGCAAAATAGAAGATTTTATGATTTATTTCATAATTACGGTTCTCTCTAATCCAAATGCCTATTAAATCTCTAATTTCAATGTTCGGAAGACAGAAGTTTATTTAAAGATAAATATAGAACTGAAGCAGATATTTCATTAAAATTTAATCAAAAGAATTTTATATATCTGGCTACATTTTCTGGGAGGATTTAGAAATCATTTTAACATCACGCATAGACTTTTAAGCGACTATTCAAATTTAAAGAGTAAGATTAAATTTAATACTTTTAAGTCTCTATAGACGTAACTTTTATGACATTATTTTAACATTAAAGTATTAAATTATCCGATTTCTGAACTTATAGAAGTCTATTATGGAAGCAAAAGATTAAAGTTTGAAGAATCTGTAACGGTAATTAAGTACTTTTACTTGATTCTATTTACTCATTAAATAAAATAATTGCTAACTAGAAAATGAATTTATTATCATCAAGAGAAATGACTCTAAATGTATTGAATATTCAAAATTGCTCCTTAATGACAGTTGGTGAGAAGCATAATCGTGTTTAAAAATAATAAGCTAAGCATCTGAGCATCAAAAAATCTAGAAATATCTTTTCTTTTTTTTTTAAATTATCTACTTTCAATTTTTTAAATTTTATTTTCTTTTACATAAGAATTTAAATTAATAATATTTCAGAAAGTTACATTAAATAGTTAAATTAATTAATTAATATTAAAAATATTTTAAGTAAAGTTAATCAAATTTTAAAAAAGTAAATTAATTTAAATTACTTAAGTTAAAAAATAATTAATTAAATTTTAAATAAAACAAGAGTTTTATTCAATCATATTTCATTCATTAAATATGTTTTTGTTCAAATATTTTTCATTCAACAAATATGCTTAGGTTCAAACTTGTTTCATTCATCATTAGGCGTCAAGAAACATGTGCATGTGTGGTGTAATCAAAATTTTAAGAAATATATTAATTCAATTTGCATTGCAGGTTGTTTACCCTTATATATAAATTTATTTAATTCAATAAGAACTGAAGATACGAAAAATTTCTTATCTGCTCATGTTTTTCTAGTCTATAAGGCAAAGTTAAACTTACTTCGATATAAGTTTTCTATAAGAAAGTATCTCATGTTTAAATTTATGCATAATTTAAAATAATCATTTGCATGTATGTTAACAAATTTGAAAGTTCATTCGAGCTTGTGAAAATTTCAATTTATCGGTGATTGAACAACAAAATATTTTTTAAATTGGATAATTAATTATGGCAATTAACTTTATCTTAGTCAAAAAATATTCCAAAATATTTAGATTTGTTTGAAAAATAATTATTAAAATGAAATGTATATGAAGCTAATTTAAACCTGAGTCAATAAAAAATAAGATAATGAGTTTAAAATTGTCTTAAAAATGGATTTTGTCTTCAGTTGTTTTATGAACAAATTATGAAAAAAAAGAAAGAAAATTTTAAAGGAAAGTAAATTAAATCATAATATTAATTTAGACCATTATTTGTTGAAAACGAACAATTAAACAAGTAGAGAAAGAGTTATTAATTTCATGGCTTTCAGTGCATATGGCAGAACACATTAAAATGTTATTACCCAATTGACATACGAATTTATTTAACTTTCTAATTAGATAACTCATCCTATTTTGGTAATTTATTGTTAATTTGATTTTATTTAAATAATATATGGAACATTTTGGATACCAAATCGTTTTATATTGATTTTTTTATTTAAATACTTAATTATGTGGCTTAATTGCAGACTTGAAAATAAAAACTGAGTAATTCGATGCACGTATCAGACACGTTATTGTATGCAAAGTGGTTAATATATTAACGAATGAAATTATGGATCCCTATTGGAAGAATCCACTGGAAAATTATATTTAACTTTCATTCACAGTATTCTAAAAAAGTATAAAAGGACATTCTTGAAAAAATATATTTCATGCAAATATGGCTTCTTAAAATATAGATTTTATCATTAATTTAACTCAGCATTTTTAAATAACTTTAATAGCGAGTGAAATTGCTTAATCAGTTTTAATCAATGTTTGAAATTTAAATGAAAGTAAATGAGATCGATTTTAACTATTAAAATATTTATTAAAATTATTTACTTTATTAAATTCATTACTTGAATCAGTTCAAACTATTAATTATTCCTTTCATTTTAATTATTAAATGCATTATCAGATTATTAGCTCCACTGAATTCATAAATCATATTTTACTTGAAATATAACTAACTTTCATCAAATATATAAAATGCCATTTTTATTACTTTATTTATTCATTGAATGATTAATTATTTATATGATTAAATAACAAAATAATGTCCTATAACTTAAACATAACGAGTGAGTGTGGTCTCTGGAACTTTTTCATACAATCTAAAATATAAACGTTATTCCGATTCATTTCAGAAAACTGTGGATCTTAAGTAAAACACGATGAACATTACGAATTCTTAGATTTTTTTTTTACTCTTATATAAGAGAATTGTATGGGAAACGATCTTTGACGTTTTTATTTCAAGAGTTATCTCTATCACGTGCTGAATACACAATTACCAGAAATTTTCGGATTCAAATTTCCATTTAATCCTCTGCACTCCGATGATGCCTCTCAGTCAAGATTGTGCATCATTTTGACGTATTATTTATTTATATTTCAAATTTTTTTTCTTAAAAGCGGAGCCTACAAAATGATTAAGAGATGTAGATTAATTTTTCAAAGAAATATGATTTGAAAGAATTATGTATGTTTATTTTTCATAGGAATAAACAAATCTTTGTATTAGGTAAATAAATTTGCATCTAATAATTTCTCGGAGTGCAAAGGGTTAATTGAAACAAAGATTTGCATATAACCACAATTGTGGCCTCAAATTTATACTAAATATTTCATTTTTTCTTTAAGTTAACTTGAGTTATCTGCATTCAAGATTGAGAATATACTGAATAACAGATAGATGACCTCTTTCAGATATTTAGTTCAAAATGTGACAAAAATTTACACTTAAAATACTGAAGCTGTGATTCAAATTTCATTTATTTAAATCGTTATATTTTCGTATAATCGAGCTTGCATGCAAGTAAAATTAAAGATATGAACAATTAACCTCTTAACTGGATTATTTTCCTTACTATCTAATAAGATGACACACACCAACTAAAAATGAACACCAAATTTCCGCGATCTAATTTTTTACCTTTTGTAGCTATTAGTAATTATTAGATATCTTCTGAATAGATTACGTTCAAAATTTGATATAAATCTACAAATTTATTGTTAAGTTCAAAATTTGATACCATTTCACATATGTATTTTGGGGGGTTAGAAATATCTAAAACTTGGGTATTCGTCCCATCCGCAAATGTGAATTTTTACGTCATTCAATAATTTCTCTTTGTATATTTCATAGAAGTGAAAGTGTTTATTATTATTATTACTTCTTGCCCACTTTACAACGGAAAGGGGGGCGCAGCAGCTTCTGAGGGTGGGGATCCCTGAGAACCCAAGGGCAGATGTCTGACTTCTATCTTATATGAAGATTATTCGCAATTATCACATTCGCCTGCACAAACCCTTTTTATAGAAGGGGGCACATTCACACATATCACAGATAGCACACAGAAGAACAACCATGCCCGAACCGGGACTCGAACCCAGGACATCCAGATCTCGAAAAAGACGCGCTACCTCTATGCCAGGATGCTGGATATGAGTATTACAAATTTAAAAAATGAATGAGATATTAAATTTTAAATGTATTTATTAAATAACTAGAATTGAAATAGATTTAATTAATAAGTGTCCATTTTCTTTTTTTTTTATTTCTCACATTTTTATGACTTTCTAGAAATGGTTCAATACTGGCCCATTATTACGAAGCAAATCATATAAAAATACTGTTGCCTTTCAGGAATTAAATCATTTACATATTTTTTCTTTTCTAAAGATACCTTAGTAGCGGACGAATTAATAATATATTAATTTTTTTAAATGTTATTAAATATGTTGAACTTTAACTATTCAATTTTCCTTTTTGAGCCAATTCAGAAATAACTTAGTCTTATTGAAAAAATAGTCATTATTGTTTATTTCTAGATAACTGTCTTTAAATCATTCATTTTATTTGGAATATTAAAATTAATAGTATAATTTTCAAAATAAAATAAAGGAAAGAAATGAAAAAAAGAAACAAAAATATTCAATTTAGTTGCATTCTTCTTTATTTTTCACTATATATTAAGTGTAAAAAATATGTATTGATTGAATATTAAAAGTTTCATTAAAAACAATGCAATGCTTTATTTAATGCATTTTAGTGAAGCTAATATAATATTTGAATTTATAACATTAACATCTGATGAAGAAATAATATTTAAAAATAATTTGGAATAATACTTGATTGGATATTGGAAGATTTATGAAATCTAAGCGAAGTTTTGCGTAATGCATTTCAGTAAATCTATTAAAATAATTTAATCTAAAACATTGATATTTGCTAAGATAGCCATTTTATAAAAAATATCATATTTTAAACTTTAAATTTCAGCTGAAGAAATAGTTTAATATCTTCTAAATTTTTTGACAAATTTTCTCTTATTATGATGTTAAAATGAAACACTATTAAATTGCCTTTGTAATTAATGTAGAATTTTAATTTTAAAAAAATCCGTAATTCTTCAGGTTATAAAAAATTATAACGAAAAAATATGTTTTTAAATAATAATGTACTTTATTTTTTGTTATTGTCAAGTAATTAATCGGGAAAAAAATTGTCAAAATTTAAATTATCGAAATGATTATTAAATCGAAGCAGTGACAGCGAGTTTCGCAGTTAATTATGAGAGCCAAAACAAAAACCTATTCACCAATCAATGCGTGGTGACTCCGCAAAACAGAATTAGAAAAGATCAAGGGGAAAAACCGTTTAGGCTTTTATCAGAACATCCGATTCTTCTTCCTATGCAAATTAAATCGAAGCAGCTGAATTTACTAAGTGATAACTTTTCCGCCAAGCGGCAGCAGCGACGACAGTCACTGTCGATAACACACGAATCACTTGGCGAACGTTTGGCGATGGAAATCGGGTGGGTAACCCTATGACTACCGGCAAAGCTCGGTAAAATGGACCATGGAGTTAAAGTGAGGCAGTTCTGCTATGAAAAGGACCTAGCACAAACCGTCTTACATAGAAAGACACACCATATATTGAACAGCGCTAGCTTAGTTCTGCAGAATGATGCAAGATTTTAGCGGCTTGTTGTTGGATCAGTGGATTGCACATTAGTTACTGATTATTATTTTGCATGTTATTTCTCTTCTTGGAAGATCTGCAAAACTTTTGCACTTGGAGATAATTCTTTACACTTAATAATTATTCGAGTTTTACTCTTCACTGAAATTTGATATTATTCTAGAGGATAAATAAATGTTTTAGAAGAGTGGATCACACAAATAAGTGGGAAATAATATACTGGTGTTTTTTTGATCGTTTGTTGTGAAGTGTGTGATATACTTTAATCTGCAACTGCAATGTGGTTTTTCACCAAGACTCTCGTTTTCTTGGTTAGTGGAATGACACTTGCGGTGGCCGCAGTAACAGGTCTGTTTTTTTTTATTTGCAGATTATTTTTGTTCTTCGTAGAATAGAATTTCAGTGCATAGATTTTGAAGAATTTATCTATGAATTTTAATTAAAATATCCTACCTTAAAAAATTTAACATATTGAAGTCGAAAAATATTTTTATGGATAGTTGTTTA
Source organism: Argiope argentata (assembly GCA_026289955.1). Taxonomy (NCBI): domain Eukaryota; kingdom Metazoa; phylum Arthropoda; class Arachnida; order Araneae; family Araneidae; genus Argiope; species Argiope argentata. Next base: position 1,537,871 of record JAOUZG010005720.1, on the reverse strand, counting down.
TTCATTCTGCAATGAACTTCCATTTCATGGATTTTAACTTACTTTTGCAATTTTATTTATGTGAGCAGCACAATTATATATATTTCGCACCTTAAAACACAATGAAAATAATAACATATTCCAAAGTATAATGGATAATTTGCTTTATATTAGTTTAACAAAAACTACGGGTTAGGCTCTAATTTAAAGTTTTATACTATATCAATATACTGACTAAAAGGAAAAATCTTTTAGATATTTAATTTGTTTATAAAATATTTGTAAACATTTTCAGTTTGTTGCAAATAGCATGGAATTATCAAAATATGTTATGGTATTTGATTCATATTTAATTATTTGATATTAAAGAAGATTTAAATATTTCTTAATCATAACTCGAATATATTTCATAAATGAATCCTATAAGATATTTGATTTAAAGAGAATAAGTTGCAATATATTTTTACCTACAAAGTAGTTTATTAGAAAAATTAATAATTTATTTTTAGCTTCAAAAATTGGTATCCAAATTCCATATAGGGATTATTATAATAAGAAAATGAGAACTTTATTACTACGTACATAACTATTAGCACTCTCAAAATAAGAGAATATGATTTTTAAAACTTACAAATCTCAAAAATGCAATATCAAATTAAAAAATATTCTTGAAAAAGTTATACATTGAAAAATTCTTAATCGATTCCACTTAAAAAATTTAATTCCATCTTTAGAATTGAATTAATATTTATAAATTATTTATAGAATGTATATTAAAATATTTGAGTGCACCATTTAAAAAAAATTAAGCCACTTAAATAATTTTAATTTATTTAGACCTCCTCTCCAAATATGGATTTAAATTTTCATTTTTATAACTTATACTTTAATGTTCGAATAACAAAAAAAATATCAATTATGTAATCAAATATTTGCTAGTTTAGTTAGGAATAAAGAGGACAATCTTAATTTATACTTTAACCACTCTACATACGAATTTATTTAACTTTCTAATTAGATAACTCATCATATTTTTGTAATTTATTGTTAGATTTTTTTAAATTATATATGGAGTATTTGGGATACCAAATAGTTTCATATTGATTTTTTTGTATTTAATTACTTAATTCTGTGGCTTAATTGTAGGCTTGAAATTAAAAATTCAGTAATTCAATGCGCGTGTCAGACACGTCATTGTATGCGAAGTGGTTATTTAAAAAAATAAAACTATATTTTAATAAAAGGTTATGAATAAACATAAAATATAGGTTTATTTTTTTAACCTTATTATACAATATTTAAATGTAATTTAAAATATACAATATATTAAATATACAATATAAAAATATATATTAAAATACAATATAAAAAATGTTAAAATAAATACCTCAATTTTATAAAATACATATAAAAAAAGGAGTAACAACTTACATTAGACGATTTTTAAAATGCATCGTTACTAAAATTTAAAAAGTAATTTTTATCTATTTCTAGAAAAAAGAACTAGTAAAATATAATTGCATTTTTAAATATTAAGTGCTTTTCTTTATATCGGCGTGGATTGAATCGGAGTAAAATATTTACTACTATAACTTTTTCATAAGAAAAAAAAAGCTAATAAAGATGCTTCGCATAAACATTGTTATATAGAAATAGAAAATAAAAGAATCGAATTTCCGTTTTCAGCATCAAATATCTTGGTTATTAATCGAAATCGTGCATGTAGATACAAAATATTTTCCAACAAATATTTGTTCGTTTTCTTTACCGTGCCCTTGTTTTCGAATAGATGCACCATTCCATTTATTTTCGGAAGACGAAATAAACCTTCCATTTTTATTGTTTGGAAAATAAAGGTAGAATTGAAAAATATCGAAGTCTTGTTTCGATTTATTTCGTAACATTTCCCCCTTCTGTTGAAAAGTTGTTCTGATCGTTGATTTCAATCCGAGATTCGAAAATAAGTTGAAGGAAACTTAGTTTTTTTGAAATTTGTTTCATGAAGTCATTGCACTTGATCAAATGTGTTTACATAATTTTAAATAATATGAAAAAAAAATTATATAAGTATTGGATAACGCTTTATTTCATGCTTTTATTCTAATAAATAGCTTACAGTTTAAACTTTTGATCCCTTATGGTATATTTGTTGACACGGAAGGGCAGAATAAAAATAATCAGGATGCAATTACAAACCGCATGGACTTTGTTTTTGAAAGTTATACTTCTATAGAATCATTTGAGAAAATAAATCAAATCATTCTTTTTGCAGGAAATAGAAAAATAATAATTTAAAATTCATTATTTTATTATAATCACTTTAAAATAGAATTTTAATCCGAGTTTTTTTCAAATATTTTAACATTTAATCAAATTGGTTTCAGTTTAATTTCTGATTAATTTGCATAAAATTTATTGATACGGATATCAGACATAGCTTGCACCCATTTATCAAAAATATATCAAATTATTGATAAATTACTCAGGAGAAACTTTGAATAAGAAGTTTTATGGAAGTTGTGCATCATTTTAGTAGTCAAAACAATTAAGTTATAAAATATTGCAAGCAATTATACTTTTTACGAGGTTCCTATAGTTTCCATAAACATATTTAGCATTTAAACAATACACATTTTCCATTGAGCATTTGATAAATTGCAATTTTATGCTACTTTTATTAAAAGTAAGAAATATTTAAGTATTCGAGTAAATCTATCTACCGTTTTAAATGTTGAGCTTAGTAAGATTTCTTAAAGAATACTCAAGAAATATTCGCAACATTTATAGTTTGACAAATCCGAAAAGATATTATGTTTATAAATCTGACTGATATATAATTTATTTATTTATTTTAAAATGAATATGTTGAATATATCTTATTTTTTATTAAACTATAAGTCATTTCATAAAGTGAGCAACTAATGTGTAAAAAAAGTTATTTCTTTCAAATATATTGGTGTGCACAATGCATTGCATCTTATAGTATTATTAAAAAATGACTAATTTTTTATTATTGCACAAGCAATAGATAACAAAAAATAAACCATATTAAAAATATGTATATATTTTCACTTTAAAAGGACATGAAGATGACGGAATACTCATAGGCTGCAAGACGAGATAAAATATTTTCATTTCATCTTTTTTGGACGTACTCTTGCAGTTCTGTCACGTAATCTACTTGAATAATATTTTTTCTGCACATCAACGAAACGGAAATGTTTGAAAGAGATATAAATCTTCTCTAATAACATGAAAACCTATAAAAATACATACCAGTCCCGTGTTTCTGACATTATAGAAGTCATGCATTGGTAGCAAAGCAATCGAAAACCTTCCATTTTATATTATTTTTTATTTGTGCTTCCCCTTATTAAATTATATCCTTACGTACTCAAATTTTTTGTAATGTTTATAGCATGAAGATAAATATATGAAAGTAAATCTATAAGAGAGTAAATCGATCCATGTTAGATTAAAAAGGTTTTTCAGAATATTTTGGTTCTTTTACTCATTTTTTTATAATATATGTAATAAATTATGTAAGGAAAAGTTAATATTTATTGCCACCGATTTTTTTAAATTTTTTATTTTGAAATTCTTGAACTATTTTATCGTTATAAATTTTATAATTCTGAAAATATTTGTTCTTCTGGAACTTTGATTTGGAAGCTTTATATATAAACTTATAAATTTTAGTTTTAAAATATAATCATCCATATCTGATTATTTTTGTGTAAACATGTACGTATTTTCTGTACTATGAAGAAAATATGTTTGTGTTTTTTAAAATCGCGAGCAAGTTTTTCTCTTGCCTCTGTTGCAACAAATATTATTTAACTCTAGGAAAGTTACAAATATTTATTCCTGTCTCTAAATTTTAAAGAAATTTGATTTTTGTTTGAGATTTCAAAAGATTTTGGCTTGCTAATGCTGAAAGTTAGGTTCTGTCTTCTAACAAAATTTAGTATATTTTTAATTTTTTCTCGCGTTAAAATCTACAATGTTGCTTTTATAAGAGTTAGCTTATTTTAGACATTATGATTTGATTCTTTTAATTTTATATTTATATTTTTGATTGCTTTTTATATTTTATAATTATTTTTTGGGGTTTTATTTAATTTAAAACTTTCGTAAACGGCTCAAACAGTTAATAAAATACGTAATTATTATTTAAATTTTCACAATATAGCCCGATTTGTGTCTGGTTTCATACTTGAAAACGGAGTAAATAAAATTATGTGTGCATACCAAACCTTACTGTCGCTAACATATAATTTTTAAATTTAGGCACTAGAACAAATTTCTATTATCAACGTAGGTGTCTTTTTGTGTTTTTATAAAGGATATCGAGCTTTAGGGTCAGAGATTGCAAGTTGTAGTTTTGATTCCTCTACGGTTTTTTTCCCATGTGAGGCATGGGTATGTTATGTATGATTCTATTTATTAAATATTCTACACGGTGAAAAGTTTTAAATGAGGTGCAAGTATTCTGAAATGTGATTTTATTAATGTTCAAAATTACGATGGTCATGAAACATGTTGCTTTAGATGTTTAAGGGGGGCATAAATTATAAAATGAATAAAACTGATTATTATAGTTGTCGTGTTCTGTAATATGCATAGGTATAAGTATACCAACTTTCTTTTCTTTTAATGATTGACACAATTTCTTACAGATTAATAATTTTTTAACTCAAAAAGATTTATCAAATCTATTTTTTTTAGTTAATTTGTTTATAGATAGGAAAAAATAATTTCGAAGATCTTTGAATTTCGCAGTTAAAAACGTAGAACCTCTAAAGATCAGACTTAGGAGTCGTATTTTCTGACAATAATAAAGCCTTTTGTTTACTTTGTTATGGTAAAATCAAATGAAAAAAAAATCTTTTTTTATTCGATATTTATTGTTTCAAAAAATGTCAAAATAATTAAAGAATTGTTATAGCTGATTTCTGGAATACGTTTACTCGACGATATTTAAGATTTAGATAGAATAACTATTTGTTTTATTAACTTCATTTTATCTGCATTTATTTAAAACCAAATTATTTCCCTAATTTCCATACATAAAGTGTTCCTTTTTTTAATTTAAAAAACAAACTAATGTTTAAAGAATGAAAAAGATAAATAACTATTGCACAAAATATTTTTTTCATTTTTATAAGCACCCATAATATCAATAAAAAATAAAATGGAGAGTAGAAAAATTATCATATTTTTATGATTAAAAATCACACATCTTTCATACTTTCTGAGCCAATTAATGTTCGTGCTGAGAATTGCAAATAGCCGCGTTTGTGGATTAGTTCTAAAATTTTAAGAGATTAATTTAAATCTCTTCCGTACATTCCACCATACGACGCAACAGAATTCATCTGGAGAGATTTATTTAGCTATCAACAGTGAAGATTACATCCATTAATGTTATTTGAATTGAGGCAATTTGGTTCTCGAAGCCTTATTTAAGTTATTAGATACCACAATTAATTCATATTTGCTTATTTGTATTCTTTATTAAAAATCTGATTTAACCTGTATATTTTCTAAAACTTTTGGGGCAATTTGTTTTTCATCAGAATGCTTGATTAGCGTGTTATATATTTCGAAACGAATAAAAATATAAATAATTTAAATTAATAACAAATATAAATTCCGTTTAGTAAGTCATATCATTGTAGAAATTATTTATATTACTATTATTTGGAATAAGCTATTGTTTGGTAAATTGCTTGATTTTCCAAAATCAGATTTAACAATTCCTCATATCATGAGTATTGCAATTTATTAGAGTACCAAACTGAAAATTAATAAACGAAAAAATTAAATTATTAATGGATTAATCTGGAGAATATTTTCTTGAAGTAACTACCATCATTCTTCAACAGAATGACGGTGGTTTTGTAGTGCAAAGTATTGGCTTCTCTAACAGAAATATCATCTTAAATCCCAATTTCAATTAAAAAATAAATTAAAGGTTTAAACTAAATCTCCTAAGCATATTTCAATGAATCATATCAGAACATTATTTCTTGAATGGCTAAGCAGCACGTGCTCGTCCAAGTGAAATATTTTTATTCATTTTAATTGTCTTATTGAATGAGTTATTTAAGTATTGCAAACGATCCAAAAAACTTTGTCTCACATTTATTGATTCAAAAAAATATCAAATTTCCTATTTATTTCATTTCATATAAGCAAGTGCTCAAAATGACATCGTTGTAGGCTTTATATTCCTGTAGCCATTAACTTATTTATTCTAAATTGGGACTTTTATAAATGCAATGGCAACCCGTTATTAAAAGCTGATATTTCGAAATGATTTTGCAGATTAAAAAAATTATTTTTAGATTATTTTTATTTTTAGATGAGGATATTTGTTGACGCCAAAAACCTCATCTCAAAAAGCATCATGTTCTGGCATAACATATATGCGACCCTGGTATCTTTCAAATCTAACATTTCGGACCAGACATGTTTAGTGCTGAATCGTAAAGAATGTCTAGAAAGATGCAGTCTCGTCATATAACCGCAATTCAAAATTTCGAAGTAAAACACCCAATTGATTTGTGCTGCTTCAAAACGATAGCTTTTGTTTTCTTTGTTCTTTAATTATATGAAACTATCATTTTTAAGAATCTGATAGCTTATATTTTCAAATAAGAATCTATAGAATAATTAACCCTAGAATGCTAACCATTCGTCTCCTAGACGAACGCTAACGAAAAAACTTTGACTATTCTTCTCATAAAACGGTAAATGGATTATTCTGCTCAGTACCTTTATCTGACCTTGGGAGCTACAGATGAGGGCATTCCTTTTCCCCGAAATATTTCCGCCTGTAGTGTTTCCAGAACAATAGTCCTCTCAGAGACAAATGGTTATGTCCCGTTAGTATTAAAAATGCATTTATGTAAATATTTGGAGATGTCGAAAAGTATTCATGAAAAACATGTGTGTGGTAGGCCAGAAGCTATCCGGGAATTATTGAAATAATTAAGTGAGGAAGATAATTCTACTTCTGAGAATGAATGGAAAGATGGAAGATGTTATTGAAGTTTTTCTTGCTCCATGGATGCAGAAGCGTCTCAAGATATCAACTTAGCCCCGATCAACAAGGACTATTATAAGTGAACTTCTAAAACTGAATTTAAACTTTCAACTACCTGTACAATCCGAAATTTAAAAAAGAAAAATTAATACATTTTGCCCAAATAATTTGTGCAGAATGACGCGCAATTTTTATTTGTTATGTTCAAAAGCAATGTGCGGAGAACATCAAGTATGTATGTGTAAAGATTGCTTCGAAAATGAATAAATAAATAATAGTTTTACCTTGCTTGAAAATCGAGAGTTATGAAATCATCTGCAGGTTGTTTGATTTTATTTAACCCTTTGCGGTTGGTTATTTTTTCGCTTGGGAGTACTGAATTGGCAGCTGAAATGTCGGAAATGGCTAGCTTTCTGTTAATCTCAATTTTTGTGGAGAATTCTTTTGAGATGTGATCATGCCGCCACAGCGGCGACACCAACCGCAAAAGTTTAAATTAGCTTTAAAAATTGATTTTAAATACGCTTCGTCTAGGAGACGAATGGTTATCATTCTTGTGAGTTTTTTAAAGGTTACCTTTCTTGGGTTAAAGTGTACCATTAGTATATATTGACGCGCCATTGCATGTAAGTTTTAATAGTTTTAAAATAGTGGTTTAATAGTGGTTACAACTACATGTAAGTTTTAATAGTGGTAATTCGATGCACATATGAAATACAGTTAAGAAGTTAATTTTATTTTCATAATCAACAAGACAAAATATTTCATAGCGATATGCCTGATTTTTTCAGCCAGCTGGAGTGATATTCCCAAAACAATATGGTTTTATCTTTGGGACAGAAAAGACGGTTTTCGTAAGTAAGTCAGCGATATACATGCGAGTCAACTACATATCCAGAACCTTGTCATCTAGCTACTTGACGTACCTTACGAGTAGGTGTATAAGTAACCTACTTGTACCACTTCATACCTATTTATGAATCTGATAAGGGTTCGAAATGTAAATCCTTTCTCAGCCGTAGCATCTGAATTCTGTGAAGATTTATCGAGCAATAAATGTATAACGGAGTTGTTGAATGGACAAGGGGAAGCTATTTATTCATGAGAAGACTTCAAGTACTAGTCAATGGCCATAGTCCAATAACTTCATCGTACAACTAGTTCGTTTCTATAACCTTTTCTTTGCTATTGTGTGTAACAATTCCTAAAAAAAGATAAGTCGATTAAGTTGCCTAAAGCACTATGACTGACTAATTACTTTTTCAGTTTCGAATACTGAGTACCAGAATTCCCCCAAAATATAAATTAAATTTCTTATAGCATTATAGCAGCCTAACTAACGAGCTAATAGTCTCCTATAAGCATTTAATTCCTACAAGCTTTCAGACAATCCAAAATGATTTATGTCAATAGCCCTCTAACAGATTTCGAATGATTAGCTACTCTTTGATATGGTAATAAACAATTTATTCCATTAAACCGAGTTGACTAAAGTTTTTCTTTGTGGGTGGGTGGGGGTCAGAATTGGATGGTAGAGAAACTCAATCTATAACGAATATACAGGTATTTAGGGATCTGATATACACAGTTTCAAGAATTCAGACTTGCATTCATATAAAGAGTGCAAAAACATTAAGATAGATACTTCTGTGGGCAAATGGTGTGGAGGCCCGAGGGGAATGGATAGAACCGAACTCGCGACGTTAGGATTTGTAAAAGAATAACATAGCCGTTATAAGAAAAATCAATTACTAGTGTGCGGTGGATGTTATCTGGTTTATGAAATTTTCGCCACATAATCTCGCAAAGTGTGTGTGAGTTGCTGGTGGTTTTAGTTGTTGTTTTTAATGCACTTGATGACTTTTGTTGCCGAAAGGGGGCGCCACAACAACTTTACGAAAATTACTTATTTAAAGTCACGAGTCATGGGAGGAATGGTTAGGTTAGGCATAAGGTGAATGGATAGAGCCAAACTCGCGACGTTAGAGTTTGTTGCTGAGTAACATAGCACCTAAACAAAAGCAATAACTCTTGCACGTAGAATGTTATCTGGTTTATAAAGCTTTCACCTCACTTCTAATGGTTGAATATTGAATCGTAAACATAAAGAGTTACAGTTGCGGGAAATTTGCATCATTGAATTTTAACGAAAATAAATGGTTCGCGAGATACAAGTGAACAGAATAGGTTTTATTCGAATAAAAATCCAAAGAACATCTATAAAATTCCTTCAGCACGCTGTGGACATAAACAGAACGGTTACATTACCTTTCAAGCATATTGCATAGAAGGCGAGGTTAAAGTCTCTGTACAATAATAGTTGACTATAATTCTAAGATGTCCCCCGCATCTCTTTTTTGGAGACATCCCAAATGGAAAACATATATCATTACATTCATCATGTAGAAAACTCGCATAAAAATGCCATTCGCTGAGAAAATACAGAAATACATATGTCGAAAAATGGATTATACTTTAGAAACATTTAGTAGATATCGTTTTAAAAGCAGTGAAGGAACTCTGTATACGACATGGATGCTGAATATTATTTTCCTTTTTATTCTTAAAATTGATGTTTCAATTATCAAATTTATAAAACATCCAGGAAATGTATTAAATGGTATAATGTTCAAAAAGGTAATTTCACTGAGAATTAAAATGGAATTGTTGATAAAGGTCTGAGTAATTTACTTATAAAGGTTTGATTTTGATATTTAAAACTATACATGTATATTAAAATATATATTTTAAAGAAATGTACAAGTATATTGTATAGAGCAAAACATAAAATATTTAAAATTCAATACATGATTAATTTTTAAATTTTCAGTATTAACTTTTCGCACTCCAATTAGATGCAAAATTATTCGCCTAATATAAAGATTAGTTTATTGCTATGAAATATAATATTCTTTTAAGTCGAATTTCTTTGAAAAAATAATCTACATCTCTTAACGATTATTTAGGCTTGTTTTACATTTAAATTTGAAAAATGAATAAATAAAATTTAAAAAGGATGCACCGTCTTGAACGGTGCCTCAGAGGCACAAACGGAGTGCAAAGGGTTAATAAATTAACTATATTCCTCCTTCTAACGTTATATTTTAAATTCGAAAATAAAAATTTTATTCACTTCAAAGCAATTAAGTTTATATAAATATTTTTTTAGTTCCATAAACACCAAATATTAGGGAACATAAAAGACGATGACTTAATAATTTAATTCTAATTCTAAGGAAATGTAATTTATTTGAATTATGATATCCTTATTATGTTAAGGGTGAGAATTCTAATCCTGTATACGTTTATTATCCTTATATTTACGTTAATTATGATCCTTATGTTTATGTTAAACACGAATATCGCTTTTTTTTTTAAAAAAAACTTTGTTAAAGAATCGATTTTCTTAAATATATATACTATTCATATTCGCACGTTATATTTCAAAACATTTGAAATAAAAAGTATAAAATTTCAAGTATTAAACTGTATATGACTTTTATAGACAACTACACGATAAACACCAAATTGTTTATTCACCACACATATCATAATTTGTGTTCCGTGGTTTTAATAATTTCTTGTATCACATTTCTTTTAGAACATCAAGTATTTATTTAGATAATTTGAACATTAAGATATCTAAAAATATAAATTATTTTCTAATTAATTCTGGTATTTTTATTCTGCAAAGTAGAAAATGGATTTCTATAAAATATCAATCTATATCAAAGTTTGTAACGTATGTATTTGGCGAATTAAATTTTACAAAGGGAAATTTCTTGAAAAAAATTATTATAGAAACGTAGCCCATATAATGAAAATTTAGTGACTCGGGCATTTGATAATGATCTAGAAATATAAAAAAGGGGAACTGTCTACTTTTTTATATTAAATATAATTAAGGTATAAATATATTAATTTCTATTGAATATTCCTTAGTATTAAATATCTTATAAATTATTAATTTAATGATCTTAGAAAATATAAATGATGCATAGTCTTGATAAAGTACAATACTTAAAATAAACTCCTTAAGCTTATATTTTTTTAACCAAAATAGCTCTTTTTAGTCTTAGTATAATTTGAAAAAAATACAATTTGGATAGCCTAACTAAATTTTATTAATTATATGTAATTAATTTTTATCTTTAAAAATTTATTTCTAATCTTTTGCAAGACGGAATGAAGATCATTAAAATATTTTTAATCGGGATTACATAATTGTAGGGAATTCTGGGAAATAAATTTTAAAGATTATAATTTAATTTTATTTAGCTATTTAATTAGCAATCTTATGTCTAATTTTTTTTAATCCGTGTGGATTATAATCTGGAATATGTTACTTCAATTTGTAATTCATTCTTCAGATGTTATTTCAGGCATTTTTGTTTTCTTTGTGATATTATTAGCTCACACTGTTATTATTTCATTTCGATGTTGTTGTTGTTTTCACCTGCCATAGTTATAAATAAAAAAAGATTTGTAAAATTCAAATGTGGCAGTCAAATGATTTCGAAAGACATCTGTCTGGAAATAAGCTTCTAAGATCATTTTCTAAGCTCATTCATTCATTCATTTTACAATATTTTGTTTCAAATGAAAATTATATGATCGTACTAAATGATTATTTCAGTTTCAATGACGTTAGAAAATGTTTGTCTTGCACAAAAAATATAAATGAGCACTGTTTATTGGATGGTTATTTTATTTTGAGACAAAATTATGTCTTAAAAAAGTTAAGAAAATTATTTATTTAAATAAAACTTTTTTTCTGAAACAGGTATTTTCTAAATAAAAAAAAATATAACAATAATTGATTTGTTCATAATATATAAAAATGCCATAGGCATTTTAAAATATAAGTTTATGGTTTGAAAATGACTTGTAACATGGAAATTTAAATAACAGTATACCGCATACAATTTTTTAATATAAATTTTTAAATATTTCATCCAAATTGAATTCTTATATTCAAAGTACGCAATTTCACTACATAAGAAATATGAATTTTTAAACTTTTTAAATTTTTCTTTATAGTTACAGACGATAATTGTTATAGGTTAAATAAGCAGAAGCTCAAACTAAAAATATTTCATGAAATAACACATTTACTTTTAACATGTTAAACGTTTTTGACGCTATTACTCGTCTTGGGAAAAAGAAACTGTGGGTTTTGACGAATTTATTCATCAGGCATAATAAGCCGTGATAATTTGCATTTTTACTCCAAATTTTTATGAAAACTCGAACATATTCTTAAATTTCAAAATTGTTAAAATATTTGGGAGAGAATTCGGAATCAAAGGAACAAATAAAATTTATGAGTTTGTAACATTATTTGCTCAATGTCATACTCTAACAGCAAATTAAAATATTAAATTGGGATATTATCAATACAATTAGTTCACACTCACTCTATATATATCTTGTTTAAATTTTCAATCGTTAATAAAATATTTATTTCCACTCAAATTCAAATACATAATTTTAAACTTGTAGAGGATGACACTTGAAGTTAATACAGTTTTTAAAATATTAAATCATTAATTAATTTAAATTGTTGACACTTTAATAGAGTTTTAGCAATTTGTAATTGAAGTGGAAATGATCAGGTAATAACTCAATTGGTAAGATGAAAGGATTTCAGTATTTATCAGTTGAAAGTAAAGAGTACGAAGTCAGTTCTTGAGGAAATCAATAACTTTTTGATAAATTATTTACATTAATTGTAGCTATTTAATTAAGTACCTAAAATAAAAAAAATCTTGTTTGACCTAACTAGAACTTTTTTTACTTTTTACTTGTTTCTCTTTATGTTTATATGCAAAAATGTACTTTTTTATATTAATAAATGTATGGCATTATTTAAATGACGAAATAAAAATCACTTCATCATAACATAATTTCATATTACATATATTCTATGATTGACGGATATACTCGCCATCGCTAATTATCTGTGATTCAGTTTAGAACTACATTGTTCAAAGAGGTCAAGACAGATTACTTGTTCAACTTTAGAAAATCTCATATGTAATTCCCCTACCCATTACATTTTGTACAATGGAATGACTCATAATAAAACATGCACCCAAGATGATTCTTGAAAAAGTAAAAGGCTCTATAAATGTTTAAACACTGAAGGAAGTGAATAACAATGTGATAGAAATTAATTTATGCAACGAGTTTTCACAGAACGGATACTCAATAGAGGTTAATGCACTTAATTTTCAAAGAAGTGCATTAAGTGTTTCAAGAAGACTTAATGATAATGGATACTAGCAAACATCCTTTTCCAAGTTTTTTTCTCATCTAACATAATGCTAAAAAGTATGTTTCTTTCCCTTTTTGAATTTTTTAATATGAAATCGAATAAATTATTTTTTTAAAAATTTGGATATTTCAAAATCTATATAAAACAGACTGCTCTTAAATATTCTATCAAGACAAAATTATAGAAAAATTCCAAAAATAGTGAGACATACTCCATGTTTAGACACCAGAAAAATTCAGTATAAAGTATTCAGTTTATATTTCGAAACTTTGGTATTCTAAATGTTTGAGTCGTCTGTGCATTGGCATACAGGACAAAATTTCTGAATATAAATAGAACTCGTTTTTTTTTCGTCTACCTTCGCATTTTCCGAAGTTTTTCTAGACATATATTTTTCTCAATACCATTTATAGAATTTGTGCAACAAGGAGTTGTTGATACACGATGCTATCTTTAACTTCTTAACTGTCTTTTCTAAAATATCGGATTTGATGATATCTTCTATTTTAGAAATACGTAATAATATAGAATCTCTTAAGAGTTTATAGAAATATTGAGTATTTGTTGATGCATTATATGAAATGTTTTCCTCGAACCTTTAATGACTTAATTGAATTCGGTGATAAAGCATTAATTAGATGCAAACATGGCTCATAGGCATATGTTTCAGACTTTACAAACAGCATTTATTTTAGAATAATAATCATTACCAAGTAAAATCATACAGACAGAAAATTTTTGTGCCTGTATTTTGTTTTCAGTATTCCTATCTTTCATTGTTGAAATGGAAACTCTAGCTAATTGTATTATTTGTAATTCTTTGTATTTGCATTCTGTGCAATTTTGCTGAGACCTGTTCTGTTTCATGTTTTTGTTATTATTAATGGCGATTGCCATGGAAAAGCTCGCTGACGGCAGGCAGAAATTTTAAGCCGAATGAGCGTTGCTTGCTTGTGAAGTAGCGCCGACTAGTGCCAAGAATACGACTTATCTATACACTCATTGCATTCGCTTGCACATCTCTTTTTTACAGGGTGGCACAGTCACACACCTCACAGATAGTCCACAGAAGAGCAACCAGGCCCTAAATGGGACTCGAACCTGGGACACCCAGATCACGAGGGAGACGCGGTACATCTGTGCCAGGACGCTGGCGTTCTGTTTTATAGCATTTATTTATGTCCGACATCATTCTAACTTTTGAACAATTTATATAACGCTGGGTCTAGTCAGTTGGATACAATAACGCTGGATCTAGGGTTGATACAATGATTTAAAACGGGGAATATGAATTTGTATAATTTATAAAGAATTAAGATTGAACCATTAATCAATTTTAATAGATATGGTATATGCAAGGTATAGAACTTTCAAAATTAATATTTTTTCTATCATACGAGTTCTGTGACCGGTTTTCTAATATATTTAATTGAAGCAATTAGTACACCATCATGATTTAAACATCATTTTTATCATAATTTAAAAGTGTAATCTATAATCATTCAGTAGATAGCTTTATTCCTTTACAGAGTAATATTTAAATGCAATTAGGTGATAGACTTATTGATAACAATTGAATATATGACAAACTCAATGCACATCAAAAAAGTCGCAGGTGTTATCATCAAATGATTTTTTTAAAAAAAACTCACCTCTGCAATTGAATAGCAGTGGTAGATTAGTTGAAATCTAATTTACTATTTCGAGGCATAAATAGTTGATACATCGAAAAATATGTCAAATACAAAAACTGATTGTCTTAACGAAGCGCTAATTTGGTGAATTGAGTTTATTTTTCTATCTTCAATATAAAGAAAGTTATAGAGAAAGGAAAATTTCCAACGTCAGGCATTTTGACCTCCTTTAAGATAGATTATGAATTCGTCGGAGATTTTTACATTTTCAACAACATATTCCCACCCAGTTAAATTTCAAATAAAGTTATTCCAGTCAACCTTTTCATAAGATAATATGGGCAAAGCGTTATATTCATATGCATGATATAAAAATTGTTTAGTGATGATAAGTTCTGGTTTTAGTTTTTATGAAGTTAAGTTGTGTCATAATGATTTTGAGTTCTAGGGATCACGACATGAGAGGAACGGAATGAATGTTCTTAACATCTTGTCACGAGAACCATTGCAATAAGTAGTCTTCCTAAAGGAATCTACATAATATTTTTTCTTGCGAATACTCTTTTTAACAATCTTTCGAGTTTCATTTTATGCTTATCATTGATTTTTTTTGTGTGTATTTGTGTCTTTTCAAAGATATGCACGATTTTAAAAATTGGTAAATTTCTCTCATATTGCTCTCACCAGTGGTTGCAAACTGTAAATCTAATAAGACAAATAGTAGTGACTTATGTCCGAAATTTTCCTTTTCAAGTTTTGTCTGTAATATGAAAGATGTGTGCACATTTCTTGCGTTTTTTTACTATAAGGTCCAAGTTACAATTTTCATAACAAAATATATTAGTTGGACAGGAACAGCCTGGTTATTAGGAGGCTGGATTTGCATCCCTTGGACTGCTAATTCGAACCTACCAGCCGAAGACTCTCCGTGTGTGCATTGGCTGGCACACGTTAAATCTGTCGTTGGTACAATGTCATCCATGTCGAGAGGGATACCACTGGGGGTACTGGCTCAGAAGTGATCGTTCTTTGTTCTAGATCAAAATTACGATCAGTCGATGAATGAATGAATGAAATGCATGAATGAAGTCCAACCTGTAAAAAGGGTTTGTGACATTTGTGAGCTAGAACTCAGGCTTCTATCTTCAGATGCTCTGGGATCTATACACTCAGAAGCTACTGCTCCCCTCCTTCCGTTGTAAAGTGGAGCACTAGATCAACAACAACAATAGATTAGTTACAAATTTAAAGGATTAATCTGTGAAGTAAAAAGTATGGTACCTTGTGAATAAAAGGCATATGTTTACCGAGCTAGCTCCTATTAATGCAGAATATATTCTAACAATGACTGAATAAAAAATTAAATTCATGCAATCTGACTACATGAAATGCAATTTAAATATTCATGTTCTATTCAACTCAGGAGGTTATATTCATTTCTTTCTGGAATTTTATTATTAGTGGAACAGTAGGTATGAAGAAGGATCTCAATACCGAAAAGTAAATGCATATACTTAGAGAAAGCTATTTTAATTAATTGCTTTTCAATATTTACCTCAATCTATATGAAAGCCATTTTGGTGCAATAATCAGTTGGTAGATGGGCAAGAGAGTGAAGAGTTGGGATTTTTCAAAACTGTACATAAAAAAAATCGAATCAAGTTATAATTAATATACATTATTTTTAAATTCTTAGTAAAACAAAATATCCATATTCGACAGTATATTGTGGTAGATACATTGTGTCAATGCGGTACTTAAATAAACTCTGCAAGTTATCTTTTCAATAACTATCATAAGTGTTGAAATATTGTGAACTCTTATTTAGAAATTTTACGTAAATAATATTTGGTAGAATTTTTTCGTGCTTAAATGTTTACTGATTTTTAGGGAAGCATATTTAATGTAAATTAGATGCCTAATTTTATTGGTACATGATCTATATCAGAATCTAAACTATTTTTTTAGTTTATCATATTTACACGAATTGTTGAAATACACCCTTTAAAAATTTCGTTCATGCTTTCATGAGAATGTATATTTCATTTGGTAAAATGTTAGGCATTAAATACTGTATTTATAATCTAGACGTATGTTTATTTTTTAAAAAAATTTCTTATGTTTTACATTTACAATTTTGAATGTAATTACAATTAGTTTAAACATAACTCGGAAAAAGAAATAAATCAGAAGCGATGTTATGCATACTAAACACTTCTCTTCTAATTTACGAAATTTCATATGCGGGATTTTAGTTTTCGTATATTTGTGATAATCACAGAAGTCCTTTGCAATATACAGTGATATAAAATATAGTTTAGATGAATATGAAAATCTAGCAAAATAATAGTTCATTTGCTCAGAATGTTAATAATTTGCATTAACTATTACTATAAAATTCTTAATCCATTTTTCAGTAAAATTCACATTTGTGAACAAAGGCTGTTAGCAAATGAAGTTTGTCTGCAGACTATAAAAATTCTCCAATTAGTTTACATCTTTTTTTTGGGTCGGTATAATTTATTGTAAAACATTTTTCTAATGGGGGAAATATTTTCCTCATTCATTTTCAAATCATTTCAGAGAAATCGAATTGATGTCTGTATTAAATACTGATTTTGATTTTTTTTTCTATAAGCCATCAAAGTGATATTGTAGCTTTTATACAATTAATAATTATTAAGTTTAAATAAATATAATGCTATACGTTTCCAATTTTTTTATTATTTTAATAAAGTCAAGGTAATTATATTTTCAAATATTTACTGCTTTTAAATCAGAAAAAATGGGAATGTCCGATTTTGATTTGTTTATAAAAAATGGTTTATGTTTCATATTTCATTAAACTAATTCTAGTTTACGTATGTCATTTATTTTTAGGCTCGAAACATAGTCACCAATTAAATAGGCAAAATGTTAGAAAAAATAAAGCTCGTGTGAGTGGTCACCTCAAAATTTTCTCGTATAATCTTTAATAAATTTGCCATGCCACAGAACGCACTACATGGCTTTTTAGCTCAATGGCTAGAGAAAAAATATTAATTTTTGGCATGAACAGCATCTTTATTGAACTGTAGTGCCATATTTGGCGATTAATCTCTAGCATGCGGTCAATGGTATCGGAAAAACGAATGCTAGTGTGACACGTTTTTCTTATTGATTGAAATAAAATGTTGACACTAAATTGTACTTGTCATAAAATCCCATGCGAAATTTCCCTTTTGGTTGTTGTGTTGTAATGTATTGTAGAGTGTGGGGAGGAGTGCCAGCTGAGGAGTCGTCCTTATCATCTGACTGTGGTTCAAAATTACGAGATCCGTCCCAAAATATCCCTAGTGTTGTTTTACAAGGGGACGTTAATATAACTTAACTAAACCCGTGTCACATTTAATATACTTAAGCAACTGCATTTACGCCTTTCTGAAAGCATAAACTTACAGATAATCTATATTACGTATACATATATTTATAAAATAGAGAAACTTTTAATAATTTTTACTAAGTTTAAAAGGTATACAATCTTTCTGGAACAATTTCTTCTCAGAATTTCTCTCCTGTATTGATGTCAGTCAATGTGTGCCTACTAGAATGTAAAAAATTACCAATTATTCTGAGACACAACTGATCGCATTATTGTGCAGTATATCTAAACTGTTCTTAAAATTTTCCTGTCTAAGTAAAAAATAATAATTGGAATAAATGGTTTACCTGCTGATTTATGATTTAATTTTTATGAAGTATCATTTTATCAGTCCCCTTTCTATATGGGAAAATTTAAAATTATATAAGGAACCTTTCTTGTGATTTATTAAATGGCAATTTACTGAATGTATTCGCAAAGCATTGTCATACTATATTTAAGATGTGCTATTTATGAAAGTAGATTCTATATCTCATCTTTGGTGTTTGATTTATTATACATTACTGTAAAATGGAATATTAAGATCAATTTTTCTATATTCAACGTTAAATGGTGTCATACATATAAAATAAAAAAATACATATAGAAGATAGATTAAATCATAATTAATATGTGCTGAAAATATTGCAATTATTTATTGTTACTGATAAATGCACGCAATTTTTAAACTCTTGCTCATTTACAAAAAAGTCCAAACATGAATTATCAGAATTGAATGAACAATCTGTCGCAAAATTCTATTTTTTAAAAAAAAAATATTAAAAGTCTTCAAATCATTTAGATAATTTTCCCAGATTTAATACTGTTACCAATTATATTATTATTCTTACTAATCTGTAGTATTCCTTCAACTGAGCAGCATCATAACAAAAAAAATTCATTGTAATATCATAGGAAAATATATTTTACTTATATATTAAAAGATGTTAAAGGGATGCCAAATCAATTATCGAGGTCAATGAGAATTATTAATCATCAATATCTTCTTTGACGATATCTCACCTATCCTTTAAAAATTTAATAAGAAATTGGGTGACTTTTATGAAGGTTTCAAAATAGAAAATTTAAGACATCTCAATAAGGACATGAAATTCTTGATCCTTCTAAATAATGCAATCATTGTCTCGGAAACTGTATGAACGGAGGCATTTACAAAAGTTTTGATTCTTATTTTGAAATGTAATCATATGGCGAGATCAATTTGACTTTAAGCGGTAATCTAAGAGCTAATTTGCTGAGATTTCATTAAATTATCAATTTACTGTTAGCGCGTTCGAGGATGTATGTATGATTTATGCTATTGCCGACTTTGTATATATTTCTAATGTGTGCTGCTAAAAGTATTTCATATATAATAAAACCACGATTTCCTATTATTAGTGGGTTTCTTTGTCAATGCCCACTTATATAAATGGAAGAAATAATCAAATATTGAAGAAATAAACGGGTATTACTTTTTATGGATATAAATGGAAGAAACAATCAGAGAAAGATCCAATCCACAAACCGCCAACTTTTGATCATTAACTTGCTTGAAATAAGGAATTTCAAAGCTTTAAAACTCATTAATATGGGTTAGGGAATAGAAAAAATAGTTTTTTTTTAAAATGTTTATTGTGAACAAATTCCTTATATGCCTTATAACAAATACTCAATATAATTATACGAACATGAAATATGTCTTTATGTTAACTTGTCTTTTCTTTTCTATTAAATATTTCATATCCTCAGTTAGATAAAAACTAACTATTGACTCACAATTCTTCAACATGTGTAACACATAGAATATAAACTTGTGTTATATATATATATATATATATATATATATATATATATATATATATAATATAAATTTCACTACTTAATTATCCATGCACAAAATCAACGAAGAAAAATTAACGTAAGCTATCGTATAATTTATTTTATCATACATGATATATGTAAACACATGCAATCTTAAAATTTAGATTTCTAATATTGATAAGATTTTATTTTAGCAAACTTGAAGTAATTTACGCTTTGAAAGATTATAGCCTTTCATATTTCGAAACAAAATGCATGCATTAGATTTAAAATTTACAAAAAAAGTAAAATCTTTTCTGCCATGCTAACTCTCGAGAAATTCGACAAAAATATCATGCTAACTATTACTAAAAATGTCTAATATATAAATATATTCAAAGCTACAAATTCCAAATGGAGTTTCGTTTTTTAAGAGGACTTGTACTTTCCAGA
>JAOUZG010005720.1:1475096-1502274 GCA_026289955.1 Argiope argentata | reverse complement strand
AATTCCAAATGGAGTTTCGTTTTTTAAGAGGACTTGTACTTTCCAGAATACTAGTACTAGAATTCTAAGAAGAAAGTCAGTAATCTAAAAGAGAACATAAGCTTATTCTGCTCCAGTACTATAATCTGATTTCCTTTTGAAAGAAAAAAAAATCATGACATTCGTACTGCAGTAGAGACCTCTGTATAGAAAATGGTAACGTACGGATTTGCCAGTAGTGAATACATAATACTTAATGCTACGTTAGGCTTGCTCTGAATCATTTTGAAGCACTGAAAAGTAGGTTTTTCGGGAACATTTTTGTTATTTTTACTTGGCATTATAAGCGTACGGGTTTTATGCTCTCTATTTTCCCAGCATTATATGTAAAAGAAATATTCATTTATTTGAAATATGTATTTAAAATTTCGTGACTTAAAATGGAAGCTTTTAATTAAAAGAATCGTTTTATTCAAAACTAGGCATCTTTGATAAAGCAATTTTTTTTTTTCCAAAATAAGAAAAAATATTTCAAGTATTTATTAACACTTATTCAAGGTGTGAGTAATTTAACATATTCGTTGCCAACCACGAGTATATTCGTGGTTGGTATCATGTTACACATTGCCAGCACGAATATACTCGTGATAATTTCGAAATATTATAACGTACAACTTGTCAAATTTGCAAACTTTTTATGGCCGCAAACCAAATTATATAAGTATAAAAACTTGAAAAAAAGCTACAAATGAATTATTCTTACAAAAATTTTATATAACCCATTCACTGCCAAGCCTAAATTGTATGTTATTCCCATTGCCAACCACGAGTATACTCGTGTTTGAATTTTATATGTATAAATGATTATTTATGACCAAAAATGTGTATTTATTTTGAAATAATAAAACTTAGATAAACAATAACACTCGAAACAGAAATGGCAATGGGAATAACCTCATACAATTTAGGCTTGGCAGCGAATGGGTTTAGAAGTGTGTAGGCACTTTGTATGTAATATGCATATTTGACCAGAAGAATATACGGGGAGGGTTTTTCATGAAGAATATTTTATAAATATGACTGGAGGCCTGTATAATATATAGAATTTCATAATTTTCAGTAATATATTTGATCTTAAAGTATTAAGAGAACGTAATTTTTTTTAAAAAAATGCATTGTTTTAGGTAAAATAAGATTTAATTTTAATCATTATCTATTATTCTGTCTTATGTGTCCAAAATATTGTAAATATATATTATATTACAAAAAGTATAAATATAGTTTTTTATATAATCGATTTTAATAGTGGCACTGTTTAAGCAAGTGCAATGAAATACTTGCAATGAAAGTTTAAATAGAGTTTTTAATGAATATCTTATAAATAATCACACTTAATATATATCTTCATTTGCACTTCAAATCAAAGTGCCTAAGCAAATTATGAAACATTTACGATGGATATTTTAAGAAATTTCAACTTTCGTGAAATGGAAAATACCTTAAAGTAATATGCGTAGGTTCTTTTTTTTAAAGGTAGCATTCATTTTAATAGTAATTATTGTTTTTCTTAAATATGTTGTAATATTACCTTACAAAGAAGCATTAAGAAAAAAATGAAGCAAATTTGTATCCTTTTACAAAAAAATTCGTACATTATAGCTAGTGATATAACTATTGGTATTACCCGCTTTACGCCTTTAGTAAATATATTCAATATTCAAAATAAATACCAAAAAAATATTCGCCGTTTTATGCACTTGGTCTGTGTCATGTAAAATGCTATTTGACACGTATTTTCAAAATGCATTTTGGGAATATTGCATAAACGGAAGTCCTTGTGTCATTTCAGCTGGCAAACTTAGTGACAGTGTCAGGAATATTTCCTTTTTTTATGATTTAAGGAAGTCTCCAAGTGGTTACAATATTTGTATCGTGACATAACTTTAATGGAAATAGATGCTCGCACGTTCGGGATGGGATATTTATCTATCGATGGCTTCTATGTGAACAAGGATTAGATTTTTCTATTCCTGTACAACAATAAAGCACAATAAAGTGTAAAGGAAAATGTATGTTACTTTATTTCAAATTTAACTTTTTTCTTTCTGTTAAACTTTAAAACTTTTTATCATTATAAAATTGATTTTCCTAAGAACTAAGAAATGCTGAGATATATACATTCTTTTACAATTTCCTGTCTTGACTGTAGAATGCCATTGCAGTAGACATTGCATGTTTGAACATTATACAGGATATCCAAGAAAACTTTAAAAATCCGAAATTATTTTAAATAATAAGTTTAGGATGCACGAACAAAGTACATTGAATTAATTACACTAAACTAGTAAGTCATATGAGACTCTCCGACCCAGCCGTAGGCGCAAGGCATAAACAGTAAAACTGAATGATTGGACCGCGATGGCAACAATGTCGTAGAGTATTAGGGGCCATCACCGGCCACTGTACAACACTTTCCGTAGGTAGTAAGTCTCGTCATCGATGTTAGGAGCCACAACTATTTGTGTACCCTCCATGGTGGCGAGATCCATCCATTATGCCTGAAGCATCTTATCTTCATTTCGAGATGTCTCCCTAGGAGAGATCGCTAAAAGACGTAAAAGTTTTATCATTTGATTGCGCATATGATGCTAAATATCATGCTATAAATTTGGAAGCATTTTATTAACTGTTTATTGAAAATCAGCAATGATAGACTGGTATTGATCATGCAACTTATATTGGTGTCATGCAAATTAATTTGGTGTTTTCAGGATATTTTTTCTTATTAAAAGATATTTTCCATTACCCATTCATGACCGTGGTCACTCATCCCCCCCCAATACAGCCACTGTATCATATATGAGATGACCCGTTTAGACTCCAGAGTTCCATAATAACAAGGAGAAGATTTCAATTTAAAATGTTTTATTTAATCTAATAAACAACACTGTAAGATGTGGGGTTTCTTTTATGTGAGAATTAAATAAGTAACAGAATGTCGTCTCATGCCCCCGTATCTGTGATCATTCTGGTTACTTCATGGTTTGGTGGGCATGTTACGGGAATTTTATTTTAAGTAATAAAATATTTACAGTAAGAAAAAATAAAAACAAAGCTATTTACAAGAATATGAAATCGGATAATGAGAAAAGTCGTTTAAAGAGATTTTCTATGTCCCTTGCCGGTGTTGGTTCCCACACGACTCGAGGAACGAAGTGAGAAATTCGAGAGATAGAGACAGTGATCACAACCAATTTTAGTCCCAAATTTTTATTTACATATAAATACAGGGACACAATACACACATCAAACAAAAATACAAAATACAGTTAATAATATCCCATAATCTTTCAATTTAGTCCTCTCTTTTTCTCTTCATCTGTTCCCGATTCTGAATGACCACCTATCTCTTCGTTCGTCAGTCTCAGAATTACGTGTCTCTTTTCCCCGGATTAGGATCTTAACATTTCTCCTCCTTTCTGCAATCCACTCTCATCGACTCTCTGTTTTATCCCTCTCCTCACTGAACCCTTTTCACTCCGCATTCTTGCGTATCTCCACAAGAACGGTTGGAAGTGAGGTGAGAACGGTTGCCAAAGTTGGAGACTCTTACAAACACTTTTTGTTTACAGCCTTTGAAAGTAGAAGCATTGACAGTATCACATTAAAGATATGGATAGTGGTTAAAGTCCGTTATAAGTTTGAATAATGTCACGTAGAGTTTTGACCTTCAATATGCGCTCTTTGATCCGAATTTGTTTTTGATTTAAGGCGTATGCCTACATCTTATTTTAACCGCGTTTTACTTGGTTAAAGTTTATGCATGTGAGCAACTGCCCGTGTTCAGCTATTTCGATAGGTTTGGAGATTAAATAAATATTAATAATAATCGGTATGAATAATTTAATAGCAGTTTTCTAATATTTTTCAGAAGGATTCATATGATTTTACCTATACGTTATTCCTTAGAATAAGTGACGTTTGTGTTTAAATTATTTCCTTGAGAAAAAATGGCAACAGTTTAAGGAATTAAAAAGCAAAATACGAAATGAAATTGATGTATGTATTTCGGCATCTCACAACTATTAAAAGGTAAAATAAAAATGGTCGAAAATTGCTGATTATCTTTAATAAAATTTGGAATTTTCAAACTAGTAAGCATCTTTTATTTGAACTTTTTAAACCTTCATTATATACTAGCGAACTCTCAGGATTACTTCATATTACTTCTTGAAATTGTATGGCAATTATTTATATTTCCTTACATTTGCACATATGTTTAAAAGAATTTTTGTATTTAAATATATTCACTGAAAGTTTTCTAAAAAAAGTATATTATTGATTGTGCATAGTTAAAATAATATAAGGAAAAAAGAATTTTTTATTTCTAAATATTTTTAAATTATTTCAGTGCAACAATATTCTTTTGTTCTATGATTGAAAAGTTCTTTCAAAATTAAACCTAATACATGTACACATTTTATTTTCTCAAAGAATATTTCTCTGTACCGAAGAATATTTGATTTTTTATAAGAAATAGTTTACAATAGATCGCGAAATAACAAAGTTTTTAAGTTTTATTTATTAAAATAAATTATGTAAATAACGAATATTATTGCTATGAAAGTCATTACCTGAAATATAAATATTCTTTGATTTCTGACACTAAACAAGAAAAATGATTCAAATGCTCTAATTTCAGCTCAATAATAGGTAATAATTAATATTACTATGTCCGAATAGTTTAAATATATTTCAAATACGAAGTTAATAAAATTGTTACTAACGGAAACTTTTTCCATGTTTGAAAACATTTTTATTATGTAGTTATTTAGTGATAAATGTTTTTCTCGCAATGTGTTTTTCCATTTTGTGCATAATATTTTCCAAACAATCATAAATTCGTAACGAAATAGATGGTTGACAAAGGGCAGAGTTATGGATAAAACCTTTGAAAATCCCTTATTTTTTCACTTCATTACCATGGGTTCTCAATAATAGGTAATTATTATTTAATTAATCTTGTTACTAAGTTCATAAAATAATAAAAATATTGCCATTTCAGATACAGAAATATATAAAATTCTAGAATTCATCTAAATTTGAATAAGTTTCATTAAAAAAATAATTTTCTCTAATTGAAAACAATTAAAAATGCAAAAATATATTTCAAACTTCTTTAATATAATTGAAAACTTTTATTTCAGATTCCTGGATTTTAAAATATTATATTACAACTTTTGGAAGAAAAAAAACATCTATCTCTACATTGATAGATTTTTTTTATAAAGCTTCAGTAACTGGGTCAATTCTCTGATATATCTTATGAAAATAAATTCAGTGTCTTTTGTAAAAGTTTAAGATATTAAACTTAATTAATAATTATGAAAAAGTAATTTAAAAAGCTCTTTTAGAATTAAATTTTGAAAGTAGCTTTTGAATAAAACTTTTTTTAATTAGAATATCTGAAATATATTTTCTTAGAAAATCTGACATTTGAATCTTTTAACGTGCATCAAAAAGAAACGTGTTTCTATATTTTTTTGTAAAAAAAATTATTCATTAAATTTATGTTAATATTAAAAAATAAAAGCTGTTAGAATTTTAAATGTTTCTTATACAAAAATATGGCTTTGTGTTATTTTCTAATTTAAATCTGTTTACATCGTTATCTCTCAAATATTTTTAATGAAAAATAAATTGCGTTGATTTAAATCAATGAATTTTGATGCAAAAAGTATGTAAAAAACGGTAATTATTTTTCACTAACATTTTAACTTTTAATTCTTTTTGTTAAAATTAAATGAAAAACTATTTAAATAGAAAATGTAAATATTCTATTTCTTATAATTCAAATTTAAAATTAATGAAAAATTCTTCAGTTTGTGAATTTATTTTAAATTTTCACCAAACGATTTGAATATTTCTTAAGATTCCTAAAGAATTTATTTTAATTAAGTTCTAAAAACAACGAGAATTCCATAATCCTTTACTAATTATTAAAATTTTATTTAATATTTAATTTGCTCTTAAAAGTAATTAACGTAATGTTTAATTAATGGTAAATTATATAAAAACATCAGGTTGTTATTTTTAAAATATATGTTAAATCTATTATATATAAATTCACTTTTCTCTTACTCTTAATTTTAAGTAAAATGATAATTATTGGCAATAAAAATATATAATACATTTTTTATGAAACATGGACTTTTTTCGCTTCATTAAATATTTTTTAAAAACTTATTTTCGAAATTTTTAATTTTTGTAGAAAGTATTTTTAATAAAGTAAATCAATATTCAAGGAGATTTTCCTTTAGTTTAATTATTTCATTGAAATATATTTTTTTAAATATTTATAATTTAAATAATTTAAATTATGACGCTTTTAAAAGAATTATGTTAAGCAATGGACTAAATTTCTTTTTAAAAACTTGTTTTTTTAATACATGAATTTTGTTTAACAAAATGAAAATACTTTTTTGGAATATTTATATATTTCAAGCCAAGAGTGTATTTACTAAGCTAAATTATACTGAATATTTAAAGTATGAAAAAAAAAAGTATAATGAAAGTTAAACGAGTGCTTATATATTAAGCAGAGGTCTAAATAAAAAAATATATGAATTTTATCTCTGTTAGCTTAATGAATAATCGATATATGTTATCATCATAAATTTTCTAAACTATTTGCAAATCCATTGGTTGAAAACAATTTATAACTTTGCTCTTTTGATAAGATGAAATAGAACTTTTTAAGAATAAGAATAATTCATGATTATGTGAAATCCCTTTATTTATTAACAATTTATTCCTACGATCAGAGCCTGCTTAAGTATAAATTAATGACTGTTTCAAGCATTTTTTTTTAATTTTTCAAATTTATTTTTTATATAAATCACTGTTTGCTTAACGAAAAAAAAATGTTTTTATTAGTATTCGTTTTTTTTCTTGTTTGTACATTACTGAAAATTCTTAGAAGCAAATGAAAGTTAAAATATTTTTTTTTAAATTCTCGTCTTTTTTATCCAATTAATAATTGAATTTTAATAACCTAAAATTGTACCCAATAGAATGAAACAATTTGATATGTTCTTTCTCGAATGCTTTCATTTCTGCTCGCATTTATAAAAATTTTAAGCATAACGTCAGATAGCTTCAGTCAAATTTCCGGCAAAATTTTAATTAGTTCTTAGAATTTGGAATTCCAAATGTTTTCTTCCATTTCTTTTAAAATAAATGTATATTTTACTCATAAATAGAAATCAAAGAAAAATTAGAATTCCAAATTCCAAGAGCTAATTAAAATTTTAATGGATGTTTTTATTTCTGTTTATGAGTAAAATATACATTTATTTTTCAAACTTGAAAGCTATTTTATTATTATTAAAAATAATCAAATGTAATATACAAAATTGTTCTATAGTATCTAATCATAATATCATTAGGAGATCGGTATCTATTAATTTATATTATAATTAATTGGTATAGTTATTTTTAACTAATTGCTTTGAAGTTTACATCCATATTGGTTAATCATCGAACAAATTGTTATTTGTCGTTTATTGCAACAAAGATACTCATTAGACTGTGCAGTTTCTTTTGTTTCTTTCGCATGCCGCATAGGAGATAAAATGCTTGTTATTTAAGTAAAGTATTCATGCATGTTGGTAAAATAAGGGCTACTATATAAGAATTTATGTAAACATAAAATATTCATGCATGAAAATGAGCTGTTATTTCCATCAGTATGAAAGGTTTACTTTCACTATCCAATTTTGTATGAAAGTCCGAAAAATTCTCAATTGTATAGGGCACTATTGTTCAGTTTTTGAGGTTTTAGTTACATTTGTTTCATTTTTGCTTTCTCTTACACAAAATGTTATTATAACTATTTCACTGTAATTGTTCCAAATATTTGAACTCCAGGTTCTGGCAATCTTCATGTTTTAGATCTTCCTGAGTTCAAAAAACACATTTTTGGCTTATGACTGTTTGTTCGTCTGTATGATAAATATATCTTAAAAAGACAGATGAAAAAATTTTAAACTAGCGGAATATCATTTGCTACATGACCTCTACTTCAGATTGTAATTTATTTCACATGTTAAATAAACTTCCTTCAGTGGAAGTATGTGTCCTGCAGTTCTATTAGCAAATTAACAACAAAATAAAAATATTTCAGTTGGTAAAGTTATATATAATATTTTTTGTTTGCGTGTGTGTGTTTTCGTGTGTGTGCGTGCGTGTGTGGGATTTCGTGTGCGTATATGTGTTTTCGTGTGTCTGTGTGCGTATGTATGCTTTCGTGTGTGTAAATATGCTCATGGAAGCTTTTTTTGTGTGTGTTTGCGTATGTATGTTTTCGTGTATGTGTGTGTGCGTATGTATGTTTTCGTGTTTGTGTGTGTGTGTGTACGCGTTCGTATGTTTTCGTGTGTGTGTGTGTGCGTATGTATGTTTTCGCGCGTGTGTGTGTGTGCGTGTTCGTATGTTTTCGTGTGTATATATATATATATATATATATATATATATATATATATATATATATGTGTGTGTGTGTGTGTATGCATGTGTATAATATAATGTTGTACCCATCTATCTCAACTTGAACCATGTCAAACGAGAAGTTGACCTTCTGTTTTTCTGCAAGTCTGTAAATTCGGTTTCTCAAAAACGTATTAAATTAAATATTACAAATTTTGTATATTTAGACTGCAATTGTAAGTTTGGTCAGATTTTTTTTTCACTATTTGGGAAATACCACGTTTAAAACACAAATTCCGTTCTTAGAAAAATCACATTATAAACCATGGATTAAGCACTAAAAGATTCGCTGTGAATCACGCGATAGATTCATCAAAAATGGCAAATTGACTGTTCAAAGTTATTCAAGGTGATCTATGCCTTAACCAAGGACTATAAATTTTTGAAATTATTTTATCAGAGGGCATGCTAATAAATTTGAAGGTCTATCTTCCGCTGGTTTTATTTGCATACAGGGAAGCGCATTCTAGAATTTTAATTCGTATTTAATATCTATTGTGAAATGTTTAGCTTAAAAGGTCATGAAGAAGGCATATCATGATTTAATGGTAGCAGTTAACCAATGATTGCAAGGGGGATCATTTGCAACCTTAAATACTTGACATATCTACAGCATGTCCGAAGATAAATATCAGTATGCGGTCGTGTTCAAGTACTACATGTTAGTTGTAATTATACTTTAAGAAATGTTTCTCATCAAGGCTCAATATTATTTTTTTATCATTCAAATTCTCTTCTTCAAGTAATTCCCCTTATGAATTCTGGAATGTTTAATGGAAAAAAATGAACTATTTAATCCCGGTCTTTTCGACTTACCTGATGATTAATGATTATTTTATTAGATAATATGAAAAAAAATGCAGAGTACATTGAATGTTCTAAAATTACTGAAAATGTGAACAATCAAAGAGATTTGATACTCTACACAGAAAATGTATACTTGTTTTGCTCATAAACTTTAGATTTCTGACTAAAATTAACGAAAAAGATTAGAATTTGTCTCTGTATGCGATTTATTTTTAACAACAAGCAATTTGCACTCTCATACTGACATTTGTTATAATAATTTATCTTTCTGAACTGTGCAGATTTTCGTAAAGTTTGAAGTAATCCTTACTGCAATCAAAATAAATACCTATTGATGTTTTTGATACTAATGGAGCTCGCCACGGATAAGCACACTGAAGGTTAACAACGATTTAAAGCCAATTGAGCGTGTCTTGTTTTTGAAGTAGCGCCAACTAGGGCCAAGAGTACGTTTTAACTACACACTCAACACATTTGCTTGCACATCCCCTATTTACAGGGGGACACAGTCTTACATCTCGCAGATAGTAAACGGAAGAACCATACCCTATCCGGGACTCGAACCCATGACCCCCAGATCCCTAGGCAGATGCACTAACACTATACCAGAATGTCGGCAAATATCTGTATTAATAGTAAATATAGTAAGACTATAATGTATTATGATTTTCCATGAAAATAATAAACTCAATCACATCTTTAAAAAATCTATGCGGAGCTTTAATTTTTAAGTCTGTTATGTACAGTACATAAGCAAATTTAATAGTGAGAGTATAAAAAAAAATTATCAAAGTCTCAGTACTCAATTTCAGTTGCGTAAAAAGCAAATTTTCTTCATACAGAAATAAATTTATGTACGTGCGTGTATTGGGATTTTATCTTTTAAGAAAGTCATCCGAGATATCAGCTTTCTTTTTATTATTTCAGGAACACTTTCATTCTATAATCATTAAAACTTGCTGTATCAGAGCCAGAATCTAATGTTACGAGAAAAGTTTACTTTTATCTTAGATTGCGAACTATAGATTGTTTTATTTCATATAAAAAGCATTCTACTCTTCTGTATTCGAGTGCAAATGATGCTTTTAATTTTATTCTTGTTTTCAACCATTTAATTTAAAATTAATTTTGTAGATTGAATAATAAATGAGAAATTTCTAAACTTTTGCTAGTAAAATTACAATAATAAAAAAAATGTGAAAGGCAAAAAATTGCAATTATTTTTGTATAATTTTATTAAGGCAGCTCAATTTACACTACCATATTATTTAATCTAATGTTAGATACACTGAAGTGACAAAAGTCATGAGATGACTATTAATATCGTGTCGGTCCTCCTTTTGCCCGGCGAAGTGCAACAACTAGATGGGCCATGGAGTCCACAAGTCGTTGGAAGTCCTCTGCAGGAATATTGAGCCATGCTGTCTGTATAGACGTCCATAATTGTGAAAGTGTGGATTATGCAGGAGTTTAATTTTTTAATTCCATCGTTGTGTGGGTGCGTGAAGTCCATGAATGGCTACAAGTGATCTGCAAGCAGCTGAACATAACCATTTCCAGTCAATGATCGGTTCAGTTGCACCAGAGGACCGAGTCCATGCCATGCAAAAACAGCCCACACCATTATGCAGCCACCACCAGCTTGAACAGTGCCTTGCTGACAGTTTGGGTCCATGGCTTCGTGGGGTCGGCGTCACACTCGAACTCTACCATCAGCTCGTAACAACTGAAATCGTGACTCATCTGACCACGCCACGGTTTTCCACTGGTCTAGGGATCAGTCGATATGCTCACGAGCCCAGGAGAGTCGCCGCAGGCGATGTCGTGCTGTCAGTAAAGGCACTCGAGTCGGTCTTCTGCTGTCATAGCCCAAGGAAGACAAATTTCGCCGCACAGTCCCATCGGACACGTCCCACATTGATTCCTGCAGTTATTTGGCGAAGTGTTGCGTTTCTATTAACATTGACCATTCTACACAGACGTCGGCAGTCTCGGTCGTTAAGTGCAGGTGGTCGCCCACTGCGCTGTCCATGATGGGATGGGATGCCTGAAATTTCATACTCTCGGCACACTCTTGATACTGTGGATCTCGGAATGTTGAATTCACTAACGATATCCGCAATGGAATGACCCATGCGTCTAGCTCCAACTAACATTCCACGTTCAAAGTCTGTTAATTCTCGTCTCGCCGCCATAAATCACGAAAAACCTGTTCACATGAATAACTTGAACACAAATGAAAGCTCTGGAAAACGAACTGCGCATTTATACTTTTTCGCTGCGATACTACTGCCATCTGTATATTTGCATATTGCTATCCCATGACTTTTGTCACTTCAGTGTATAAACAATTATTAAGACCCTTTGACAATTTTTTTTCTTGAGTTTCTACAGTCATTCTTTTTTCTACCTTGCCTTTTAAAACTATCTTCAAAAATGTTTATATATAAGAACGAACTCTTTATTGATGGTTTCGCACGATTTTATAACTTATAACTTAAAGAGAATAGCCATTTATCTGTTAAAGAATCAAAGAAGTCAATAATCCAGCCATCCATCTTCAAAAATATCTTTAATTACGATTTCTTAAATCGAAATACCTGAAATCGCATATAATATGATCTGTTTAGTATTTTATTTCAATGTTTTGAAATCTATACATTCGTAAAATACCAAAAAAAGAATTTAAATGGTTGATAAGAATGCTAAATTATTGTCTGGAGCTGACGCATTATGCCTAGTGCTTTCCTAATTTTCATAATGCCTTTAAAATGAGCAATATTTACGGTAAAATGATACTCACAAAAATCAGTTTTGTATATTTGCTATAAAATGTAAAATTAATAGATACAAAACTTAATATATTTGTGATTCAAAACAATATATAATGTAAGTGCGTGCAATGATATTTAAAAGTATAAATCAAATCTTAAGTTCTTGATTTTTTTTATCATGTCAGAACATGAAATTGCTATGGGAATGAGGTTTGCCGGCGTCAACAAAAACCCATAGGTAAAAATTAAACATTTTAATTCGTAGGTGAAAGGTAAAAATTTTATCTGCACGAGAATCTCGAAAAATGAGCTTTTAATAACACATAACCATTACATTTACAAAAGCTCTGATTAAAAATAATAAGTTAATGACTATATCAAGTAAAACCAAGAAAAAGGACCTTTTGAAAACGTGTTTATATGTGATGAAATAAATAGAAAATGTTATATATTTTTTAAACAATAAATGCGATACAAAGTTTTTTTTTTTGATCGTTTGCGATACTAAAGCGACTCATTCAATGAAACAATTAAAATGAATAAAAATATGGTTTAATTTGCACGAGCACGTGGTGCTTGACCGTTCAAGAAATTGTTCTGACAAGGTATATAGAAATTTCCATAGCAGATTTCATTTAAATTTTTGTTAATGATAATACTCTCTCTTAGTATATTTGAGTACAAGAAAATAAAAAAATAATACAATTAACTCCATATTTTTATGCGAAATTGGTTACCTAGGCAACCGTAGTTAAGTGAAAGCTTAGATTAACCGCAAATTGAGTAAACAAAAATAATTATTTTTGACCTCACATCTGCAAAATTATATTACACGATATGAAATGCGATATCAAAAGTTCGTCTAATTGAAGGACCAAATAAAATTTAATCATAAAGAAGTGATCACAATTACGTTTAGTCATTATTACACATTTACTGAACACTCCAAGAACTGTGTAATAAGTTAAGTCCCGTAAATAACGAATTCGTAACTTTTGTCCCATTAGCATATTTTGCTAAGAAAATCAGGATTTCCTCATGCTAAACCGGAATTTCTAGTTAGACGATTTCTTCACTCCAATACTTCGCTAACTAATCAATACAAAATTTGCCATAAGAGCAAAAAATCTGTCGTCATTTGTAAACACCTTTTACAATACTGAAATCGGAACAGCATAACAAATAAATTTAGTAGATGAAAAAAGAAATGCATGAATGCAGTTTGCATCAAAACTATGCGATTCAAAAAAGTAATATAAAAATATTTTTAAAATCGATTCCTATTTTGAATATAACGGAAGATTTATGTTAGTTACT
This sequence comes from Argiope argentata, assembly GCA_026289955.1. Classification (NCBI taxonomy): domain Eukaryota; kingdom Metazoa; phylum Arthropoda; class Arachnida; order Araneae; family Araneidae; genus Argiope; species Argiope argentata. Next base: position 1,488,850 of record JAOUZG010005720.1, on the reverse strand, counting down.
TTTTATTAAATAATGACAATTGTTGCTCTCATATTCCACTGTACAACGGAAGGAGATGATGCAGTAGCTTCTGAGGTTATGGACCCCTGAGCACCCAAATAGTAATAACCTTTGACTCATTACCCTCAGTGGTATACCTTTCTATATGGAGAAGTTTGTGACCTGGCTCGCAGCACAAAGGATGCGAATCCAACGCCCTACCAACCAGGCTATTCCGACCTAAAAATTATAACTATAAAAAACTACTATAAAGGAAAGAAAATTTGTTTTTAATTAATTAATAAAAAGTAATGAATTAATATTTAAAAAAATCCTTATTAACATCAATTGTCATCTATTACAAGTTTAAAAGCATTTACTTGGACTTGAATCGATGAATAAAAAGTATTTTATTAATGATTGAAAATTTGAACAATGTATGTATAGAGAGTGTGAGCTAGTAGTAGGAATTCGACAAAAAAAAAAGACGCTTCATTTTTTTCACCGCATTTTAATACAAATGAGTGCTTTGGAAACATGAACTTACTTACACATTTTTGTGTCAAATCTAGAATCGTATTCTAGATAATGTTTCTTAATTTACTTTCGTTGGACATTTTCTTCCATAAAAGAAAGGAAAACTAATGAAAATAATTTTTTTTTAACATTTTTCTATTAAATTCCAAATAAATTTGAAAATTATGTATTTCTTACCAAAATACGAGATGATAAACAATTATGTTGATTAAATTAAACATTATCTAAGGACTTCCTTTGAAGTCTTTTTTTTTTAGCTTTCAATTTCTTCTCTTTTTTTAATGTTCAGGCATGTTTATTTCTTGTAATTGAAAAATGGACAGTTTTTTAGCTGTTCTACTTAAAGCAAAAAATGAATTTGAGAAACCGTTTGAAAAAACAGATGGACATTGTAACATCGAAATTGTTACATTGAAATCTTAAACTAAATTAAGATAATATTCATTTCAAATTTAAAAATATAATTAATTTATTTTAGAATTTTTACAATTAATAATCTTAATTTTGAAAAAAATTTCGCCGTTAGATATTTACTTTCAAATGTAACGAACATTTTGAAATATTTATAAGGAACTTTTTTTGTAAGCAATAATTAACTAGAAGTCTCTACGAATGAATAATAATGACTTCATTTTTAAAAATAATTTTAAGAATACTAAATAAATTATTCGTCTGCTCAAGATTTGATTACATAAATATTTTAAAATATGAAAATGTACTATAGAAATGAAAATGAAAAAAAAAATATTTCATGTTTTTTTTTCTTTTAATGAGAAAAATATTCATTTTCGCAAAGATATCCTTTCAAAAAGAATAAAAGGAAATGATTATTGGTTAATGCCGGGCCAGTTATAAGACAAGTAGCCAGGCAAGCGCAGAAATGAACCGATTTATGTTTGCTACAATTTCATAAGATAGACATTCCATGCTTGGCTATAAATCGCCCTTTTGGTGTTACTGAATTTTACTTTTCTCTGCATCTCGTATCATTATGATGAATATTTACATAAAGAAACGTCGTAAAATAATAATAAAAAAAATGACAACATGCCTAAATTTGGAATATAAGAAAATAATTTAAAATAAAATGAGACACACACTCGCATCAAAAAGAACGAAGATCAAATAATGTTGAATCATACAATATAGATGCGTGCTGCTAATTCGGGACAATTACTTGCAATCGAGCACAAGTATTTTTACGCGTGCTCTGCTAATTGTCCGAGTATAAACTCGGTATAAATTTCGACAATGCTTTAGCATTTTTTTGTTAATTGTTTGAATGAAAACATAAATAAGATTAAAACGATGTCTGCTATGCATATTTCAAGGTATCATGTCAGAATATCATTTTATAACGGGCAAGCACCCGTGCGAGTTAAATTATATTTTCGTTCATTTTAATGGTTTCACCAAATGAGTCACTTTAGCATTGCAAACGATCCAAAAAACTTAGTCTCTCATTTATTGTTTAAAAGCATATCACATTTCCTATTTGCTTTATTTCGTATAACCAAGTGCTCAAAATAAGATTTTTTTATGGTTTTATTTGCTGTAGTCATTAACTTATTTTTTTAAACAGAACATTTGTAAATGCAATGGCAACACGTTATTAAAAGCTGCTTTTTTTTAGATGCTCGTGCAGATAATAAAATTTTTATTTTTAGCCGTCGGATTTTTGTTGACGCCAAAAATCTCATCCTAAGAACATCATGTTATGACATGATAAAAATTTGAAGTTTTAATGTTAGATTTTAATATATGCAATTCAGAAATCCTGAAACACCTATTTTATATACTGCACTTTCGTAAATACTTGGATCTAGATTATAACTACAGAGGACAAATATTAGCCGTATGTAGTGCATTTTGAAAACTATAATATAGAGTACAGGTTCATACAACAGAAATTATAGCAAAGTTTCTTATTCGTGCCTTGTACTTTGGAATTCCAGTATTTCATTAGTTTGAATATGAGTAAATTTCTCAATGAAAAATAGAAAATTAGTTTTCTTTATTAATACCCATCAATAATTTGCTTTCTAACACCAACTGTGTATTTGAGAATATATAAATGCTATTCTATTTATACTAACATTCATATATATATTTTTTCAATTGCACAATATATTCCATCAGAAAAATATCTGGGATCATACCTAAAGGTTTACATTTTCGAGTATTTTTTTTTGTTTTAAAGCATTTTTTAGAATATCGCATTGTATTTAATTCGCTTACAAATTTGTATTGCCTCAATTAGTCAATTCAATGAAAATCGGCATATTTTTTGTACTTGGCAACGACAACCTTTAGTGCTAGGAAAATCATCTCCAATTTGACACTTCCAATCTTTAAATTGTATAGCATGTGATTCGAATGTAGAATAAACTATATAGTCTGTGATATCGTACTTGAATATATGTATTTATACAATTTGGCGAGATTTTTTTTGGCTCCTTTTGTTCTCAGTTAAAATTGTACTATATCTATTTTTTAATGACTTCGGAAATTATGATTTATAATTTATAAACAACATTTATCGTCTCGTCTCGTATCGATAACACTCGTTAACACTTGTCTTTTTCCCCCTTAAAAATTAAGGGAATGTGGTAGTGAAAACAATAGAAATAAAAAATTAAAATGAAATCTGCAATGCAAATTTCAATGTGTCATGTCAGAACATAATTTCTGGAACGGCAAAAAAAAACCCCACGTAATCGTGCGAGGTCAATTATATTTTCATTCATTTTAATTGTTTCATTGAATGAGTCACTTTAGTACTGCAAACGATCCAAAAAAATTGTCTTGCATTTATTGTTTAAAAAATATCATATTTCCTATTTATTTCATCTCATATAATCGCGTGCTCAAAATGACATTTTTCTCGGTTTTATTTGTTATAGTAATTAACTTATTTTTTAAAAAAAATCAGAGCTTTTGTAAATTGGGGTGGCAACATGTTATTAAAAGTTGATTTTTTGAGATGCTCGTGCAGATAATGTTTATTTTTCGCTTACGGATTTTTGTTGACGCCACAAAACCTCATGCCTAAAACAATATCATGTTGTGTCATGATAATAAAAATTAAAGCACTTCAGTAGCAAGTCTGAATTTTTTACCTAGACTAAAATATGCGAAGAAAAAAAAAATGCTAGTCTTATAATGCTTTATCAACAATCCATTAAAATTATCGGTTATTAACGGTCCAAGTTTTATTAACAATAAAATTAAAATACAAGTATTGGCTAAAAGAGAAATATCAGCTCAAACCCATAACTGCGTTAATTTCTTGCAACATTGCTTAAATTCATTTGCAAAAACAGATCCCACTAAACAGTCTTTGTGTTGGTTTCTCAAGTGCACTGTGAATCTAAGCACCAGTCTAAATAATCACTCTACTGGTTTTGTAAGGGGGGGATTTAATATCAGGGGTATTCTGACCGTTGTCCTTAAAACGAAGTCCATCCCGAAATCATAATTTGTGTGGCATCAAAATGAATCTTGTTTTCCTTCAATGAAATTAAACTTTTCTATAAATTTTGCAATGGAATTGGCAGTTTTTATTTTATACTTGCTTTTACCCGCTGTTTCGTGCGCATGGAAAAGCACACAACTAACTTATAAAAAATTTATTTACAGTGCATGCCTGAAATAAAGCAAAACCGCAAATCAAGTCCATCATCATTTAAAACCAATTCAAATCTATCTTATTTATCGATCAGATTCAGATAACTACAACACTATTATTCACATTACTTTTTAAACTTTTTATTAAGATGAAATGCAGTTGTCATAATTACTGCACATTGATGAATTTTTAACGCCAACTGGGCAACGAAAATGCTTGAATTTTCTACAAAGTTGAAGTAACGCAATACAGATTAGAAATTTTTAATTTCTTTTATTCTGTTTTTTTTTAAATTTAAAAGTACTTTAAAATGAATCCGAAAAATCTTCTGAATTAACAATGTTTAATCTAAATGAATCAATCACTAAGTAAATTAAATAGAATCCTTTGAAATAATCGGTTAAAAACAATTTAATCCTAACCTCATTATCGTTGAAAACCGAACAAACTAAAGTCTTACTCATTTTTCGGGGGAGGGATATATTTTTGGCGGGTAATAGAAAAGTGTGGTTTTTAATTTTTTTCACTCAATTTTTGAGTTTTTTTCCTTCTGTAAGAACATTTTTTCTTGTATTAAAGAAGATATTTAAAAAATAGCCGAATTGATCTAGCCATTCTCGAGTTTTGAGCTTAGTAACACATTCGCCGATTCATTTTTATTTATATAGATGTATAAAAGTCAAATACCTGGTATTATTGGTGTAGACATTTTCAATTAAAAACGACCGAGAGAAACGTATTTACCCAATTCAGCAATTGTTACTAGCATGTTGTATGGTTCAAATTCAACTTATTCTTCCCAATAAAAGTAATTACTAGCAATCTTCCGCTACATTTAACCCAAACACTTTTAGTTCTCCATTTTAATTTTGCTATCGTACTTGTCTCTCCCTTAAATAGCCCTTTCAATGAATTAATTAGATAAAGTAAAGAAAATCAGACTTGAGATTCCGAAGAAAAGAGTCTGCTCAGGTTTCATCGCCTTTCATGCATTAAATATGCTCATTTAAAACCCCTTCCGAAGGTATTCCAGATAATGGTTTACATGAAAAGCTCTATAGCGAAATCCTGAGCTGCGCAAAGGTTACAACGAAAACATTTCCCGCAAATTGATAGACTGTTTGAAATGGCGTTCGTACTTCACTCCGACGTTATTGTTGCAATGGAAAGGGGTGAGATTAATGGTCTTGTCACGTGTTTTCATTTATTTAGAGCCCTTGCGAGTGACACGGAAGATGATGGGAAAGTTTTCTGGTGATTATGACAAAATAACTGGGAAAATATATGGGGTTTTTCTAACACTTTTAATTTCTATAACAGATAGAAAAAAGTATTTTTATTATGTATCGTGTTGCCTTTAAAGATTTGTTTTTTATATTTTTAAAACTGAAAAAAATATATTCATAAGATTATTATGCCTCCATAATAAAAATGAGAATTTTAATCTAAAATGATAATTTTATATCTAATTGAAAAGCCCAAATACTCTTAATATTATAAACTATAAAAATAATTCTGAAATTTTAAAAAATAGCTTTTAGATGATAACATATCGTTAATATCACAGTTAAGTGGGTAATTAGATGTTCTTGGCACAGTTGCCTTTTGATCGTTTTTTGTCATTCATAAAACATTTTCTTGAGTTAGATAAATAGCACCATAATCTCATTATATATTTGAGTTTTGAGTGAGTTTCTATTTCAAATCTGTGTTGTATGTTGTGACTAATGGCACTTGCCGTGGACAAGCCTTCGCTGATACGATCAGCAGATTTTAAGCCTAAGAAATGCGTCTCTTGTTTTACTAGTAGCGCCATCTAAGGCCAAGGGAACGACTTAGCTACACACACGTCACAACCCCTTTTAGGGGGAGGACTACATTCATGCATCTCAGATCCTAATTTAGACCTGGAACAGAGAACGATTACCTCTAACCCAGTACCCCCAGTGATATTACTCTCGATATGGAGGGCTTTGCGACCATGAAAATATTTAACGAGCGTCAATCACCATACACTCGGGGAATCTTTTGGCCGGTGAGTTTCGAACTCGTAACCTAAAGGAGTGCGAGTCCAATGCTCTATCAACCATGTCATCCCGGCCCCATTTCAAATCTAATACTCTCAAGTCCCACAAAAACATAGTAATTGGCATGCTCTTAAGAGGTTGATATACGAAATAAGCTGATGATCAGCTTGAATACAGCTTAGCTGATAACTATTAAGCCAAGTTCTTAAGGTTTTGATATACAAAAGAGAACATTTCTTTGCTGATGGTTACTAATTGATTATGGTTGCTGGTTATTGATTATGTTCTTAATTGGTTATTGATTATGTTAGTTATTGATTATGTTAAATATATACCAAAGAGGATACCCGTTTGCTGATGGTTTAAACCATGTTCTTAAAAGATTAATATAAAAAAAGAAGACACTGCTTTTCTGATGATTATTTAGTCACGTTCTTACAGTGTTAATATACAAAAGAGGACACTGCTTAGTTCATGGCTACTAAGCATGCTCTTAAGGGGTTGATTTACGAAAGAGGACTCTTCTTAGCGTGTAGCTACTGAGCCATGCTCTTGTGGGGTGGTTATATAAAAGAGGATTAGGTAATGGACTTAAGCAAATGCTTGCTTTGGCATGCTTTCAGACTTCTCAGTAAGTAACTAGCTTCCTGAAACTATCTGCGTGAATGTTTCTAACAATAAAAGTATTTTCCTGGACCATTCAATCAATCACACTTAATGAAAGATGTAGAAAGTTTGTGCGTTTCAGGCCTCTACCACATTATTGTTGTAGTGATTGGGGATTTTCAGTATTAACAACATTACAAAATTTGCATCATTATTCAAAAAGCGTGGAAGAATTTTTAACTTCGAAACTGAAAGAAACAGTGCGATGAGATCAGGATTGAATTATATAAAATTATTTAAAAATATTAAATATTATTTTTACTCTTTTTTTCATTTTTAAAATAATTTTGAGAATAATAATTTTATATTCTGAGAATCTTTCATAACATTACGCAATTTAGAATAAGGTATTTTGTAACATAAATAGCAATGCAACCTGTTAAAGAGTTTCAACAGAAAAAAAATATGTTATGGTGAATTCCTGTTTATGGCTCTTTATTCTTTAACAATTGATTATGTGGATCATCAGTCTAATCTATTTTATACTCGTTTAGTTACAATTTGTAGAGATCCTACAATGAAATTTTATATAAATGGGGGGATAGCCTGATTGATAGGGGGTAGGATTTGCATTCCTTGGGTTGCGAGTCCAAACCTCCGTGTGGGTAGTGGCTGATGAATTTTAAATTAGTCGTGGTCACAAACTTCTTCATATAGAAAGTAAAACCACTGAGGGTACTGGAAAAGAGATGATTGTTCAATGTTCAATATCTAAATTACGATCTGCGGACGAATGAAAATGCATGGATGAAGTCATCCCCGTAAAAAAAAAAGGTTTGTGATATATGTGAGCTAGAAATCAGATTTCTGTCCTCGGATGCTCAGGGGTCTATATCCTCAGAAGCTATTACACCCTTCCTTCCGTCGTAAAGTTGAACACGAGAACAACATATAAATGGGCCTTTTTAGACTTTATCATACCAATTTATTAACCATTTATTTGTCCATCTGATTTAGAATACTGGAAAATTTCAGGCTATCTAATCGAATTTAAATAATATTTATGATATTTTTTTGCCTGGTGGGAAAAAGCAGCAGTGCCATTTACAAATTTTCATTCATTCATTATTAATTTATCTCCTTTTTCATTAAATAAAAAAATTATAATATTGAAAGAAATTAAATAACATAATTTACCGAAATACAAAGATGGATATCATCAATATGTAATGAATTTTTAACCACTAAGAAGGGATATATTTGATTTTTTATCTTACTTACTTTCATTAAATGCTATTTATATGCATATTTTTTATATCACTTAAGGTTTTAATTTTTCAAAATCTCCATAACTGTATATTTTTATGCTCATATATATGATTGCATATTTAACAAATGTTTTGTCAATGCTACATAATTAATTTTTGAGCGAATAGTGCTTAGTCATTTTCTAAAGAAATCGTATAAGGTTCTATGAAGTTTAAAGACTAATATAAAATTTGTACGAAGAATGTAATGTAGCATACATATTGAGAAACATTCAAGGTGGAATTTCTAAAGGGAAAATTGTAGAACTTGAAAACACCAAATTTGCACATGATTACTTGTATAGTCAATCTTTAATTAAAAAGATTTGTTATAAAACTTCATTCAGATACATAATTTCTAATCCTAAATCCAAATTTAATGAGTTATTAAAGCAAACTAATATACTAATGAATTGATTAAGTTTCTTGAAATTTTACATGAATATTTCCATTTAAATAAGAAGAAATACTTTCTAATTTCACCACAAATAGTTAAATGTTTGTAATATTGTTATTGATTTTTTTTTTAAATTGGATGTAAATATTGTTAGTATGTAGGAAATTTTGTGTAAATATTTGTAAACAGTTTAATTGTATAAAATCAATTATACGGGAATCGCATACCAGCTAAAAAAATCTGTTCTAAAAGGATTCACAGTAGAGGACCACCATATTTGACTAATTTGGCAATGCATGTACGAGGCATATTCGGAAAGTAAGTACCGTTTTTTAATAAATAGAACAAAACATTTTTTTTTCAAACAAATTTTATTATTACATGAAAGACCAAACCTTAAACTATTTTTCTACGTAGTTTCCACCAATGTTCAAACACTTGTCGTAGAGAGTAACGAGTTTTCCTATGCCTTCCTCGTAGAAACTTGCCGCCAACGATGATAAACACGACTCATTTGTCAACAACAATTCCGTACAACACAGTACGTGAAATTTGTGGAAATTCGCTTGAAAGTATCGTTATTGTGAATCGTCTGTTCTCTTTGATTTTTTCATCAACTTTCCGTATCAGATCGTCATTGACAAGAGAACGCCGACCACTCCGAGCCTCATCGTGAACATTTTTTCGACCTTCATTAAACATTCTAACCCACTTCCGCACCATTCCATCACTCATCGCGTTTTCACCATACACTTCTTTAATTTCACGGTAAATTTCAGCCGGTTTCACATTTTTTGCGTTTAAAAAACGGATAACAGAACGAATCTCACAGTCGGCGGGATCAGTAATTGTCTTAAACATTTTAAACAAGCACAGCGAACTGGAAACACAACCTACAGCGTCCAAAATGGCGTCAGTTGAGAGTCAGTGAACAAGGAAGACTGGTGCGCATGCGCAGTACGCCCATCGCAGTGCTGCAGCGGCAGTATAATGAAACGGTACTTACTTTCCGAATATGCCTCGTATGTTGGCGGCTTAAAGAGATCGCTAACGGATTTTACTACATGCTAAAATGTATTGTAGAAGCTAAGATATAAAGATTTGTTCTTTTAGAATATTAGAGAAATTTCAAGATTTGTGCGAACAAGCGAGAGGTTTCCACGCTCTCCCCGCCCACTTTAGTGGGATGTTATTTAATATGCTCGGTTTAAGGATGAGGATCAGTTCAGTTTGGAGAACGATCTACGTTGTTTGGATTAGCATGAGAGAATGTCTTTTCTCTCATTGCCATGTGATCTATAGCATCACTGTTATTTGAAATTAGTGGATTAAGTTGAATTAATTCGCTGTAAAATTGCATCTTGTGTGGCGTGTATTTAATACACGTTTTCATAGACAATAAAGGGTACTTACATAATCGCCTACGATTGTCGTCGTCACCTACGATCACCGCTACTTTACCGTCATCGCCTACGATCGCCAAAGGTTTAGTAATTCATTGGCGACGGATTTAAATTTGGCGATAAAGATCAATGGATTATACCATTGCCGAATTGGTGGTTTAGCAACTCATTGGCGAGGATTTCAAATTTGGCAACAAAGTTGCACGGTATAATACGTAAGTACGCAATAAATTATGCATCTTCGCATCGTTCTTGTGTGATAATTTTTGATAATAATATCAATGAAGAAAAAAGGAAATGTGTTACTTTCTTTTGGCTTGAGTAATTGAAGAATTCATAGAATTTTACACTGTTTTCAACTTGTTTTTTATTCTTTCATTTTTAAATTGCAGTACATTATACCGGATGTCCAAAAAGTTCCTTTACTCCAAATTTAAAAAGTCATTTTCCATTATTTTTTTCAAGTATATTAAATTTTGCCATACGAGTAATGAAACCATGGACATGCTTGACTCTTTTTTCGGCGATCGACTAATCTCAAAAAATCTTTGGCCACCCCTATCCCCTGATCTGACCATCCCGGACTTTTTTCTGTGGGGATATTTAAAGGACAAAATTAATGAAGGTGATCCTCAAACAATAGATGAATGGAAAATAGCAGTTACCCAAATGATACAAGAAATCACTCCTAGCATGTTAAAACGCGTTTCGAAAAACACGCGCAAACGAGTTCAGCTTTGTCATCAAGAAAGGGGTGGACATTTTGAACATTTATTATAAATGTAAGTTCAGTATTTTTTCATTAGTTATGCTAAAAGTGCTTTTTATCATTGGCATAAAAATAATTCCTTTTAAGCCTATTGTTTTTGTAAAATAAATTCACAAATCCTCAATACGGGAACTTTTTGGACACCCTGTATATAAATGTTGCTATAATTGTTGCATATTTAATACTTGAATCAAATTTTGAATTTTTGCTTTTTTATTCAAATTGTGAGATGAATTTACGACAAAAAAGAAATTATTCAATTATGCTTAAAAGGCCTCGTGCAAAGTATAGCTAATACCAAAAACGGTAATTAATAATTATAAGACTATATTTTCAAAATAAACTCCATCGACATTCAGCTGTCGAAATAAATTGGAAATTAATCCTACTACATTCAATTCGTAAGAAAATGAAATAATATTTATTAATTTTACAGCAAAATTAACTTTTGTATCTTTAGTTGTTTTCCATTTTGCATCCAAGTGTGAGAGATACTAAAAAATTAATAAAACTTTATTTTGAAAATGTTACAAACCACTATATTTTATACTTTTTATCAACTTTCATTTCTTAAATACATAGATTTAACTTTTTCTTTGCTTTTAATGACAAATTAATCTAAAATAAAACAAGATTATTCCGGAAAAAATACTTTTTCGAAGAGAGTTCTTATTTTTGCCTTTTTTATGCATATATAAGGATTATTTATTATTTAGAAAGTCTTTTTCCTTGATTAAATGGCTACAAAAATAATCATTCTTAATCTTAAAATATATTCGCCATTCTTTATTCTATTGCAGAACTAAAAGAAGTGATTAGATGTTTTCTTTCTCCAGTTTTAGTTACTTGAGCTCATTTCTAATTCGGAGCTTATAACATGGTAGCTAAAAATTTCAAAAAAATAATAATATTGGAATCTGGTATTTAGTTACCACAAAAAGTTTACACTAAATCATAAAAATGTTTTAGATAAATCTTTCTTGCTCTGTTTAAAATTCATTTCTTAATAGGAAATAAGATCTTTTTAATTCCCTGGCTGATATTCATGTTTACTTTTTCATATTATATCTAATCCGGCTTTAAATATGGAATATAAAAACAGTGCATAACTAAAATAATACCAAAATTCTAGCATTTAGTTACCGCAAAAATAAACACCACACATCATAAAATAAAATCCTAGATAAGAATTTCTTGTCTTGTTCAAAGTTCATTTATTAATAGAAACTATGATTTGCGCATTTTCTGAGAAAGATATTATATTAATTTTTTGTATAATATCTACAGGATTAATTAGAGAACTCATTCACCTCTTTAGAGAAAAATATCGAACATCCTAAGTTCCTCGAGTTGATATTACAGTCTTATTTTTCGGTTGTTAATAACTTGCATTAATTTCCGATATCTTTCCGGTTCTTATTTCTGAAAACTATAACATTATGAACCTGTACACTTTTTTTACAGAAAATATAACTACATTTAACCCTTCGCACTCGGATGGTGCCTCTAAGGAACCATTCAAGACTGTGCGTCATTTTGACGTTTTATTTATTTATTTTTCAAATTTAATTGTTAAAAAAACCCCACATAATGGTTAAGAGGTGGGATTAATTTCAAAGAAATTTGACTTAAAAGAATCATGTATTTTTATTTTTCATAGCAATAAACAAATCTTTGTATTAGGCGAACAATCTTGTATCCAAATATTTTTCGGAGTGCAAAAGATTAAAGCATATGAAACATATTTATTTGGGTTTTTTTCCTTACAAGGAATTCGCAAAATCATATTCATGTACAAAATATGTTTTTGTCCCTTAATTAATTCACTGAAGTTATTAATTATTCATTGGTAACAATGTATAAAAATTATCTAATGAAGAAATTCGCAGAAATGTTCATCCCAATGTATAAATTAAAACACTTTTCTTCTATTTAAGGCATTTTCACTATTATTTCTGTAAATGAAACGAGTGAGTAAGCGTTTTTTCCTGGGTTTTTGTATTGAAATATACAAAATTTTTCACAAGCATTGGTGTCCTTCAGGACAATAAACAAAAGTAACTGGAAGAATTCTAAAATAATAAATTTTCTACTAAAAATGTCTACCGGCTTCTTGGCCTAGGGGTAGTGCATTTTCCCCTTTATCTTGGCTTAGGAGTTCGAGTGCTGATTCTAGCATGGTTATTCTCTACCCAGATTTTATTTGAGAAATGTGTAACAAAGCCTCATCCTCCCTTTATAAACGGGTTCTATAAGTGAAGGTGTTGTCATCTTCATTCGAACTAGAGTATGATTTCAGCCCTCCGGTTTTCAATGGTCCTTGCACTCAGAAAAAATAAATAATAATAATAAATAAACTGCACCCCTCTTTCCTCGATCTCCTGCATGGTTTGGATTGGAGTTCAATCTGTTGTAGTTGTTACTAATGGCACTTTCCAAGGACAGCCTTGCTGAAGGCCTCAGCGATTTTAAGCCGTGTGAGCGTCTCTTGTTCTTCAGTAGCGCCAACTAGGGCCAAGAATACGATTTAGCTACTTCATGCGTCACATTCGCTTGCACAGCCCCTTTTTACAGGAAGACACATTCACTCCCCTCCCAGATAGAACATAGAAGAACAACCATGCACGAACCAGGATTCGAACCCAGGATGCCCAAATCACGGGAAAGACGAGCTACGCCTAAACCAGGACGCCAACGGAGTTCAATCTATGTGAAGAAACAACTATTAAATATATCTTCGAAAATATATTATAATTATCAATCCACTAGTAAAGAAAGGACTTTGTAAAATTTCTGTTTAAATCATTCATTCGTAGTAAGTAGAAATCTTAAATGACGAATTAATTAATGCTAATATATCGGAGTAATCCATATTTTAAACAAAACCTTTAAGAGATAATACCAATACAATGCACTTTAATAATCATACTCGTACAATACACAGTAATAACATTACACATACAATACTCAATTATAACAATACACATACAATACTAAGTAATGACAGTACACATATAATACACAGTAATGATAGTACACATACAATACACAGTAATGACAGTACACGTACAATACACAGTTATGACAGTACACGTACAATA
>JAOUZG010005720.1:1425465-1465906 GCA_026289955.1 Argiope argentata | reverse complement strand
TTGAATATTCATATATACAGCATATTTATTGAATATTCATATATACAGCATATTTATTGAATATTAATATATACAGCATATTTATTGAATATTCATATATACAATATATTTATTGAATATCCATATGTACAATCTATGTATTAAATATTCATATATATTATTGCGAAAATTGTATATTATTATGCAATAGTGAATATAATATATATGTTATTAGGGTAAATAATTTTCAAACTGTAAACACATTTTTTCATGAAACTATTTGATGGCACGTCTGTGAATCAACATGCCTAATAGCGACTAATTCCAAACTGCGAGCAAATGTGTTGATAGATATATGCTGACAACATCCATTCCTGTATACAATTTTATGCAAAAGTTTTTTTACTTCATTTCGTTTAATGAATTTGCATTAAATTATATATTTCATACATTCCGACCAAAATAAAATAAAGTCACTCCTATTTCTGAACATTATTTTCTTAAATAATTTATATTGTTTAAAATGTATAACAGTCAATGGGAGAACAAGCTTGCATATTACAAGAAAAGACGTTTTGTGAATTGTAATTTCAGCCAAATATTTTGCGGTTTTGTGTATTAAAAATTAACAAATATTTAATAGTAATCAATATAAATGTCTATAGTTTTTTATAGGAAAAGAAACCCTATATATTTAAATAAATATCGTTATATTGTACACAAGAATTTATTTATACTCTGTACAGTAATACGAATTACATCATCCATTTCTATGAATTGATTAACTTTATGTAATTTTTAGTATATCATGTTGAACAACATTCTACAACATTTTGTGATATTGTATTACATTATTATTAAATAATGATGCGAAAATTATTTCCTGTCTTATCATTTAATAATGTTATACGATATAATACTAAGAGAAACATTTCTTATCTTATAATATTGTACAACCTCAAATGAGCTGATACAGTTAAATGCAATCACCATTGGCTTATAGTAAATGCATATACTGTACTCGACATACACATTCATTTGTCCAATATAAGATGACTAATTGAAAAAATAATAACATTCGGACATAAAATTTATATTCATTCCAGTGGTTATTTTAGTTCAAAACCTTTGAAATCTGTAACTTTATCTCGATATAATTGTTTTGCTGATGGTATATTCTGTTGAACAATATTGTACAATATTTTTTGATGATATATAACAATATTATTAAATAATACTTCAGATATTATTTCTTATCTTATAATATTGTACAACCGTGAATGTATTACACGTACATGATTTCATTTGCTTATATATTTTCGCCTTAGTGTGATGGAAATATCATAGATATAGAAGCTACTATTTCATGAATTTAGCCGAACTTTTAAAAAAAAGAATTAAAAGTTGTATGCTATGAGGAAAGAAAGATCTTTTTTATCTACCTTGATGTATTATCAGCTAATTATTCCCACCTAAGGAATAAAGAATAAGATTAAAAGTCTGAGTCGTGGGTCGTTTAAATAATCGTAATTTATCACATCTTGAGAAATAAGGTTGGATCCGAAAGAATATCAATAATATGACCTAATTCTTCCTATAGAAGATCATTCTGTCATTGTAGTAGATATAATTCAAACCAACATCATTACTTTATCTCTTGCAGAAGTGAGGAACTTCCTACTTACTCAATGACTGCTCATCCTCTTATTCATGAATGAAAGTGCACACCACATAAAGGAATGAAAAGAAAGTCAAACATTTAGCCTTAACTGTTAGAACAAAAATATTATATATATTATTTGGTACTAATGTCTGCCAAAGGGATTAATCTAAAAAAATTACATTTTTGAGTCACTTTTCTTTAATATATCACAGGGTAACCGATGTACTTAATTTCCTCTGAAATATTTCATATAAAATTTGTTATATTTCATATAAAATTCCAAATTTTATGTAGCTTTCATTATTTTTTACAATTGTCTTTGGACAGGGACAAAACATAATTCAAAAATATTTTCTCCATGAATCAGGGACCTATAATTAAAAAAAATCATTAAAAAAATCTGAAGAATGGTTATTTCCCATGATTACAATATTTTTAGAATATTTCATATAACAGAAAATAAGACATAATTTACTCTCTAAATTAATTCTTGAAATTGTTTAAAATAAACGTAAAAAAATCACCCATCTTGTTTTACATAGTCATATATATATTACATAATGCGAATAGTTTATACACATAAAACCTTTTCTATAAAATGATTTAAAGCTTTTTATCTATCCTTCAAAAGATAAAACAGCAAAGAATCATTGCATTCATTCATTCATTCATTCATTTATTTCAAGAATATCAAAGTCAAAGTTTCATGTAACATTTAGATATTTTCTTCATCCTATGACGAAAGGAAGGAAAAAAATTAGAATTAAAAAAACACTTTAGAATTCAGAAAAATTACTGGACTATTAAGACGTCTGAAAGAAATCTTCTATATCAAATAAAAAAACATCTACAAAAGAAAGACTTTATCTTTCTGGGGAAAATTTATGTCTCTGGGCGGGTTATCGGGAAAAAAGATCTAACAATAATGAAGTACTTATTGGGCCAAACGGGTAAAAAAAATATTCTACGAACAATCTCCCTCCAATCTCTTTTGGTTATTATTATTCCATTTTCTTACCCACAATTTTTCCATTTGATTAATAGAATTGAAGAGTATAAAAAATATCATTCACTTGCCCATCTCCAGCGTGGTATTGCAAAGAGTAGAGGCTGTTTTTCGTGGACGTTATATATCTGACTAGATTCTGGATGCATATTTTTGTATTTAGGCTTATTAAAGACATTTTTATGTTCCATAAAGAAAAAGACAATGTCTAGTGGAATGTTTTTAGGGATTAAATGAAGCAAAGATGAGTCTATGGCTAGTTTCATTGTTGTTCTCGATCCGAAAGCATCGGCTATTCTCGGATTTATGCGTTCTCTATCATTTGATTAGTCACTGAATAAAAGTAATCCGTTGAGAACAAAATTACTACCACAAAACATGGAAACTAGGCTTAAAATCTAAATAAGCTGCTTTTGTAATCATTGTATCATAAATCAGTGAACAAATTTTAAGAAATGACAGCTTAAAATTATTCTTTAAAAAATGTTATTTTTTATTGAATGATGCTTCAATTGTTTTATTAAAAAGTCGTTTTAGAATTAACAGGATTTATTGCTTGTAATGAAGGGAAGGACTTCTTTAAAAATATTAGCTTGTATCTTTATTTTTTCATTTGTTTATTATAGTATTAATTTAATATAATGTAATTTAAATAAAGATCGTATTTCTATGAAGTTTTATAAATTTCTTTTCTTAAGATTTATCTCAATAAAGGATTGTATACTTTCTTTGGAAATGAATTATTTATATTTTTCCATTAAAAGAGATTAACTATGAAATATATACACTTGAATATATTTTTTAAAAATTATCTGTAAAATTTCGTTTTAATTTTTAATACAATTCCCGATACTCTATTCTCAATTTCCTAGATTTAAGATAAACATCAAGGAATTACCCTTTCTTAAAGTTATGGAATTATATACAATGAAGGAATATGTTTCTTATCATATTTTTATTGGTATGATAAATTGTGGATCAAAATTAATAAAGTTTGCTTTTTAACTGAAACGGTAATTTTACACACCTACAGTACTTGAATGATTCATTTCCCAAAGATCCAACAATTCCAATAATATGATTCAAAGTTATAGTTTTTATATAACTCTTTCATGACTTTTAGTATTTTGCATTTGGAGAATAGTATTAAACTTGAACGCTGAGTCACGTGCTTTAGAATAAAGATATTTTTGTTCTAGCTATCCGAAATATCCTTTGTAATTCATTGTTTTCTAGAACACAAGATTTCTTGAATCGAATTGTATGATTAACCCCTTAGCCGGTTTGCCCGTACGCCGCGCGTGCTTCGATTTATTGAATTTTGATAGTTGTTTACAAAATACAAATGATTCATAACAATTATAATTTAATAGTAAAATGACTTCGAATACGTGGATAAGCCAAGTATTCCATGTATTTCCATTTGAATCAAAATAAGAAAATATTCACAAATTAGAAGGTGTTATCTTATTAGATAGTAAGGAAAATAAACCGGTTAAGGGGATAACCGGATAAACTCTGAACCGCCAAATTCATTGTTTGGTAGACAAAAAATATGCTCAGAGAACTATGCCTCTACGAGCGATAGTTTTCGAGTAAAATGCCAGATAAAAAACATGACGTCATATCCGGTTTATGAATAAACTTTTATTCGGCATTTGGATTGGACGTCAGGGTCTTGTTTTATGGCCACCACGCTATTCATATCTGACCCCTTTAGATTTATTCATATGGGGTACTGTAAAAGAATTGGTTTATAAAGACCCAGTTACTTCTTAAAAAGACTTAGTCCGCAGTACGTTTAATTTTGTGGACATTACGATGCTGGAACTTGTGCATTCAATCATTGGACAATGCGCTCTTGTATGCCTCCATATGTGTAAGGGACATTTCGAACATCTTCCTATTTAAAACTATGTAAGTATTGATATTTGTTTCGAATAAAGGCTTTTTTCGTAAACTGAATATGACGTCAGGAATTTTCTGTAACATTTCTCTCGAAAACTATGGGTCATAAAAAATGGGTTTTTAAGTCTTCCGAACAACGAATCTGGCTGTGTAGAGTTTGTCCGGTCTTGATGGGACACTCTGTATATTAGAAATTAAAAACAAATTCTTGATAAATGGAAAACATATAAATCAAAAAGTTCCATCTGTGAGACACATCTCCTTGGAAGATTTAAATGCTTCGTCAACCGAAGAAGATTGAAATTAATGCATTTTTTTATTCTTATAAACCAAAAAAAAAAAACATTAAATATTTTCCTTCTACTTGAAGACGTTTGAAAACATCTGCCTTAGAAAATTCTCCTATTTCAATACCACATATAAGCAAAACAACCCTTAGCAGTTTTTGTTTAGCAAAATGCATATATTTTATCAGCACGCATTTTGATGAAAATAAGAAGATAAAGGTAAGAGAGCATGGCTAAAAATATATCATTTCTTGCAAGAAAAAAACATTCACAGAAATTTCCTCGTTTATTCTTATTCGTATTTTTGCATCGTATCTTATTTCAGAGCAAAATTTTGACAAGAGCCGACTTGCAATAATCTGACACTACAAGAATTTTTTTCGCCGATTTATCCCTGTACGAAAGAAATATATATTTTTTTTGAGTAGTATATCTAGTAAAACGCAAAATTTATTTGTCAATCTTATAAAAAAATATGGAAAACGACGAATCGTTATCTCACAAAATGCTTCTCTCGATACGATGTTTGACGAAATTTCATATCTAAGTCCGAGCAGATTTATTTTTCTATAGATTTTATTTATTCGATACTTAAAAAAGAAGTGTGAAAGTTTTCGATGCCAGGTCTTTAAGCGGGATCGAAAACGTCTATATATTTTGAAATGAAGGGGATTTTTTTTTGAAAACCTCTCTTTATTGATCCATTAAAGAAAAATTTTAGTAAAATATCTCATCACGTTGAAATGACCAGGGTGTTGAAGAGGGCAAAATTTCTCTTTGTTTTAAATGAATTCTCCCCAAAACGCCTCAGATGTTTTATTATATATTTCCTATTTTGTTATTATACATTGTGATACTTTGAACGATTTAATACAATTCCTTCATTTAAGTAAAATTTATTTCTTCCAGCTTTTGTCGCTACTTTAAATCCCTTTTCATTCTGGAACAGGAGCTATTTTCGAAACGAAAGAAGAGATTTTGTTTTCGAATTGAATTTTCTTAAATAATCGCATCGTAAGATATATTTTTATTCAATGCGAAGATTTGTAACTTGGAATTTAGATTTAGTTTTACATATTTTCTGTAACATTACAAAATACTTGGAAATATATCTATTAGCATAGAATTTAGGTTTAATTTTCCATATTTTCTGTAACATTTCCAAATACTGGTACGCGCATCTGGTATGCTTTCTGATTTGTTCAGTATTGTCGCTATTTGAAACCCTCTTTCATTCTAGTAACATCGATATTTTCAAGATGAACGAAACGCTTTATTTTAAATTAGTTCTTAAGAAAACCGTCATAAGCTATATTTTTATTTAATGTCTAGATTTATAACGCAATATTTGTTTTATTTATTTTACATATTTCTAATATTACTTCCTGAGTTGTTTCAGCTGCTTATCATTGTTGAGCTGCTTGCGTTCTGCTATTGGCTAGAAGTTGTTGTTGTTTCTTATGGAACTTGTCATGGCCAAACTCACTGAGGTAGTCAGTGATTTTAAGCCTAATCGGCGGATTGCTTGTAGCAGCGCCAACTAGGGTCAAGAATACGACTTTTGCTACTCAAACATCACATTCACTCGCATGGTCCCTTTTTCACTGGGGAGGGGCACATACACACATCTTGCAAATAAAACACAGAAAATCACCCAAGCCTAAACTGAGACTTGAACCCGGGATGCCCAGGAAGATGCGCTACCTCTATGTCAGGATGTCGGTTGTTGGCTAAAAGTACAGCTGTTCAATGCTTTTGCATGTTTTGACACTTGGTGCCTTTTTGTTAATAAATGCCGCAATTTCTTATTGAGACCTGTTGACTACGTCTCCATGCAACCTGTACAAGCGATCCCTTTGACTTTATGAACTTAATGAAAAAATTTAACAGTAATGAACTTAATGATGTTCTATTATATATAAAGGATATTCAGTCCATATATGTATATAATATCTTATCTTACAAAACACAAAGATGTTAATCGAAAAAAAGTCAAACATATCATAGCTAAGATAATATTTATTTTTCGATGATTTTTTTTATTCATTTAATAGTATTTAAATAAATTTTATTTAATAATATTTCAATGAATTTTACTTATTTAATAATATTTCAATGAATTTTATTTATTTATTAGATATTATTTTTTATGAATTTTATAAATAGAAAATATATAAGTTTCTTTGTCTAAACACAGAAAGACAAAGCATAATTTAGAAAGCAAGAGGAGCGTCAATTTAGAAATTGAGATAAAATGATAAAACATTTTTTCACTAGACAATTGAGAAAACATCTTTTTTTTTTAAATTGATTTTGTTTTACAATCATAGAAATTCTAAATTAAAAAAAAAATCCTTTTGAGTTTCCAATGATTTCTTTTTAGAAAAACTGCAATGATTATGTTAAACCCGAGCATTTTTGCCACGTAGGATTATCGCAACATTCTGAAAATTGTGATGCATTTTTTGGAAGAAAAAAGAACTATTTTCAACCCTTATAACAAGCCTATTTTCAACAGGTTTAATCCGAACCTTTCGGATTAACAAAACATAATTTTTTAATAAGTATTATTAATGAAATCTTCATAAAACATCGCATTCAAATCTTTTATTCAAAGTCTTAACTTCGGTCAGCTTAATATTTAGATTATTAATCCATTGATTTCACATTATTTATAGAATTTAGAATTTTTTTTGTTTAGAAAAGAATCTATTCGAAAGATTTCTATTTTTTTGTGAGAGAAATAAATTTTTTTCTATAAAGGCGTTAGTTGTTTTTTGTCTCATACAAAAAATTTCAAAATGTATAGAGTTTTTTTAATTTCTTTCAAATTTGGTTGATAGGATTTTCTTAAACAATTGCACCAAGAACTATAAAATTAATTTTTTTTGTTTTTTCTGTTTGATTCTGCTATAAATTTTATTTGTTTAGATCCTTTTAAAAAGTTTTAATTATGCTTAAAATTATATCAAAATTTACTATATTTTTATGAAATGTTAAAACAATGCAATATAAAAAATTATAAAACAAAAATGTGCAATATATAGCAAAATCAATTCGTAATTAAAGATTTCAATAAATATATATCTATTTCTTAAGACAATATAAACAAATGTATACACACATTAGATAAATAAAAAAATTATGTATATATTTTTTTTATTTTTATAATGTTAACTCTGTTTTTTGTATTTTTATTTCAAAACAGGAATTCTCATATAATCGGTACTCAACATTTTAAAACTGCAAACTATTTTTGTTTATATATGTAGCAATTGAACTAAGTAGTTCTCAATATAAATAAAAAATTAATACATTTAAAAAAATAAGATGAATAGAAAATTTTCATATATTAAAAATTAATCCAGAATAAAAAAAATTTGTCGATTAAATCAAATACAGGGTGGTTATAGTTAAAGTTCCCTTTTGAAATGGTTATAAATGGAAAACAACCATACCGAATGTTATCAAACTTAGTAATAGTTAAAAGTAGGTTATGGACATTTCTTTTCCGACAAAAATTAGTTCGAGAACTCTTCACCAGGTGGAAATGGCACTGTATGAAATATTGTTAAGTAAATTAGAACATG
The DNA here is from genome assembly GCA_026289955.1 of Argiope argentata. Classification (NCBI taxonomy): domain Eukaryota; kingdom Metazoa; phylum Arthropoda; class Arachnida; order Araneae; family Araneidae; genus Argiope; species Argiope argentata. Next base: position 1,457,473 of record JAOUZG010005720.1, on the reverse strand, counting down.
AAGACATGGTTTTCAAACGCGTTTAATCTTTTGTAAAACTTGTTTAAAAGTATGGTCAATGTGGCGACCACAATGCAGGATTCTCAACTGTAGCTCTTAGTATACCAATAGGAATGTTACATGTAAATATCCATGAAAAACAATTCGCAAAAAATATAAATTTACCTAAACAGATTATTTTAAACCACAATATCTAAAAGAACATTGTATCCAGAGAGCGTCAATGCTGCTACAATTAGAAAACAAAGAAAATGAACTAAATTAGCAAAAATTTGAAATCATAAGGAGAAAAAAATAATAATACAATGAATCCGGCCTGACTTTTCAGGGGCCACCCTTAGACAGGGATTCAAACCAGAGATTTTTCTATGAGAGATCTGACAATAAATCATAAATCGATTTCGCGTGACCCAAAAATCCAAAGAAAAAGAGTTTTTGGAAATAAATTTGTATCACAAAAATAAAAGAACATCTTTAAATTAATAAAAGTTACCAGAAATAGGTATGTTACGTACATATTTTATGCATTACATTTTTAGTTTCGCCAAATTGTTTATGTTGCACCATAAAGATCGCTTATGGGTTAACAAATATTGAATAAGCCTTGTAACGCGTTTAAGAAACCATTAAAAAAATTTTAAACTGTTGACTTCGTCGAGGTATTTTTTTAAAATATGGATATAGCTGCTTTTAACCTTTCATGGTGAGTTTATAAACTTCTTTGGCGGCAAAGAAATTTTCATGACCTACTTTACATTATTACCAAGTTTGATAACATTTATTCCAGTAGTTTTCCTTTTAATGATTATTTGAAAGTTTAATTACAACCACCTGTAAATTCATATTTTTTAAACGAAAGAGAGCAGACGACATTTTTTTTTTATTCATTACAAAAATAATCCTTTATAAAAATATTGCTTCACTTAAAAATGATGAATGAAAGAACGAAAAAATACTCCTATTTTAAAATATATTCTTAAAAAAAGGAGTTTCGTATGTATCCAACATTTAAATCATAATGAATTGCCATTTCCAAAGTCTTAATTCGTATTTCAATTCCCTTTTTTTCTGCAAGAATAAGAATGAATTATGTATATTTAATTTCCACCTCACTAAATTCTTTTGGAATAAGTCGTATCCATATCTTTATTTCTAAAGAAATTTAATCCTGATTATAAAATTATTTCAACATGGAAATAATATTTAAAGATATTAATTCATTTTTATCATTCTTATTAACATTTCTTTACATTTCAGACTCATTATTATTTAAATAACGAAAGTAGAGTTGAATTATTTCTTTATTAAATAAATATTTTCCTTAGTTGTTAATATATTTTATTTGTAACCAATATATGTAATTTTTAAGTAACCTGTTGATTAAATATATATATTTTTAAAGATTGCATTAAAAACAAGAAAGTACAATTCCTTTATGAAATGTAAATAATTTGTAATAATAAGAAGATTAATTAACTATATCAGTATTATTAGGTAAAAAAATATTTTTTTCCTATTCCTAATGATTTAAATAGCAAAGTTGTTTGTTTTTACTTGTTTTATACCTTGATAGCTTTGCAAACGATAATCTAGCTAATGAATTTATTCTTAAAGTTTTACATCTTATGCCATGGAAGTTTTTCACTGATCTTAAATGATATGTAAATTAAAATTTTTTTACGAACTAAAATTTTTAAAAAATCATACTACGGAAAAATATATATATAATATTGTATTTTTGATGTAGATTTATTTGTTCAGAAATTCTCAGGTTGCTAAGGACGTTCATTTATTATCACATCCACATCCTTTTTATAAGACATTTTTCTTAGTGAAATTGCAAAAATTTTATAAGAATCGTTTATATCCTACTTGTTATTTATAATTCTTAATTAAACTTTTTTTTACCCATTTTGTTTAAAAAATTAAATGCTGAAAATTAGATGCAGCCAAAAATTAGAAGAAGTGAAATTACTTTGTAATTCTAAATATAATCTCGCCTGGCTTTTAAAATATTGTATGAGAGAATAACAAATAATTTTGAAATATTTTTAAATGCAGTTAAAATCGCGAAAGTTCATTTTGAAGAGAACTTCTAATTATTTTAAAATGACATTTGTAAATAAACATCAATTATTTAAATTAAAATGAATTTCAGAATAATATATTATTTTTATTTTTACACATTTTATATATGATTAATATCCATCTATTTCTGTTGAATAATAACGAGAATCATTTAACTAATATGCTAGAATTTACCAAGCTGTTTTGAAATTTCTATTTATATTGAAATACAATTTGCATATAAACATAAATTGTTTAGAACAAAAAAAAAAGCGTGAAGGATAAGAACAATTATTATTTTTTTATTTTTTCATGTTTTATGTATGATTAATATTCCTCGATTTCTGATGAAAAATAACAAGAATAATTTAACTAAGCTGTTATAATCCTTGTTATAAATAAAATTAGAAATTTCAGCATATTTTTTAATACTTCGGCAAAGCGTTGGACATTTGCACATTTGAATAATTAAAAAATAATCCTGCACATTTATCTCATGTAAGCGGTAAAAGTAAAAGGATAAATACTTTTAATTATAGCAAGATAAAACCTTAGTCTTAATATAAATACATAATGAGAACTTTGTAATAAAATTTAATTATATTTATTACATTGTAGTGCAGAAAGTTTATTAACGTACTTATGAATTTTATATATTCAGACAGCATGTACGAAAATTAGAAAGTGAAACTTTGAAGCAAATTCATAAATAGATTGTCATTATTAGAATTATAATTCCAATTTTAAATATTTAAATACGAAACATATACTTTTTTTAATAATAAGTTTAAATATGTTTTAATAATAAACTTAGGTAAACGAACTCATAATTAATGAATTTTTATAATTTCTATAAATTAGGATGTAAAAATTCCAACTAAAGAAATAGAAAAAAGCTTAATCATAATGTATTTAGTATAAAAAGAAATTTTTTTTATTGGTTAGCGCTAAATTTGAAATTGTAATAAAAATAGACTGATTAATCCAATATTTCAGTTTAATTAAAATAGCCATTTCAAACCTATAGAAATTGAGCTAACAATAAATCAATGTTTAAATTATTGTTATATTATGAAACAAGAATTAAATAAAATTGAAATCTCTCAAAAAAATGCTATTATTCTCTAAGAGATTTAAAAATATATCTGTTAATGCTCATAAATTAATAATATAAAATAGTAATGAAATATATTATTAAACGAGACTAACATATTCCGAAAAAGTATTCTTACTTTGTTAATAATAGAAAAATTCTTTAAGTTTTAATAAATAAATTTTTAATTTTTTGATCTACTGATATGAAATGGCATACGTAACCGAAATAAATTATTAATGACACTTCTCATTTTAAATTTTTAAAGCAATTGATAAATTATTTCTTTTAGTTGTCTCAAGTTGAAAAAGATTTTTTTTTCACATCTGTTCGAAAAAGAATACAAAGAAGAAATTCGCCATTGTTCTTTTAAAAAAACAATGCAATGTATTTTTTGTTCCTTTTGTACATTTTTGTTTCCTCGTTTATTAGAGGACGTAGAAATCTCGGTGGCATTTCGTGTTGATATATGGTTTATTGTAGTTTAAGAAAGAAAGAGAGAGCGTCTCGCTTGAGGGGAAAATGCATTAAGTGAGCAATATGTGAAAGCTTCAATATTTTATTAGGCGAAAAAACATTTCTTCCGCATTTTCCTTAGACTTTCTAACAGGAAGTTTGTTTTCCTTATTTTCTATCTCTCGCATGATCAAATATGCAAACGTGTTTTTCAGGTAGCCTGATTTAGAAGATTTTTTAACACGCATTTATTAAACTTGAGATGCTTCATGATTGTTTCGATGGAAATTTTTGGATCAATATTTCTATTGCCTAAGTTTTTAATTGTTTTGTTCACTTAATTATATTTTATGATAATAATAAGAATATAATATAAAAAATATATATGAAATATTGTTAAATTTAAAAATTCATCTACCAATAAATCGATTGATATTCTAAATTTTAATACTATTCGATTGATGTCATCTGTGGTAAATTTCAACGATAAATTATTTCAAGATTCTGTAAAATATATAAATTTAAATAACAATTTACGGACTAAAATATATTCGATTTCAAAATTAAGATATTTTTCTTCTTAAACGAGTGATGTCATCTGCATTAAATTTCTTTATTCGAGTGATGTCATCGATATTAAATTTCTTTATTCGAGTGATGTCATATATATTAAATTTCTTTATTCGAGTGATGCCATCTGCATTAAATTTCTTTATTCGAGTTATGTCATCTGTAGTAAATTTCAAAGATAAATTATTTCAAGATTCTGTAAAATATATAAATTTTAATAACAATTTGTGGACTAAAATATAATCGATTTTAAAATCAAAATATTCTTCTGAAACATTCAGAAAATAATGTTTTAAGTTCTTCGCAACTCTCTACTATTTAACGGTATGTGATACAGGGACTAATATGCCAGTTCTATGTCCATTGATATCTCTATAAATGCATCAATTTGTCTATAGAGTCTCTATGTGTCTATTACTCTACTTGTGCGCTTGCATGCGCGTTTATTCTCAGTAGAGATGAACCATTTTCTACATTATACTCCTCAGTTTAAGGAAATTTTGAAAGCTTCTGATGTAAAAATAAAAAAGGAGCATAATTATAGACTCCAAGACAAATTTTAACTAAAAAAAGAATTTATGATAAATAATTGATTGATACGATATCAATTCAATACCAATCATAATCGTTATCTTGTATATTGTGGTCTATTAATTATTTAAGTTGATCTGAAAAATATAAGGGGAAACAATTTGCTGTAAAGAAAGATGTTTTAAGTAAATTTTTTAAACTTGCTTTAAAACTAATTAATAAACACATTTTTATTTAAAATTCATTGTCATAAAATGTAATACATGTTAAAAATATTTTATCTTTATCTAAGAAAATTATCTGCAGTAAATAAAAATCAGTATTTTGAGCAATATTTCGCTTTCAAATCTGCTTTTTTAGAGGGAGGGCATATATTTTTTGCGCATCACTTATCAGTATATTGCAAACATATCAGTGTGTAAATAATGTTGTGCTTCTTTGATGATATTTAATTAGTTTAGAAATTGTGGGTAAAGATCAGTATTAAAGTAACAATAAAAAAATCACATTTCGTATTCAATTTAATATCTGCTAATTCATATTTTAAACTTTAAAACAATTGATACGAATATCATTTGAAATGGAAATTATAATTCGAATGTAAATACAAAAATTAACTGATTTACAAAACTTAATTTTGGTTCATTCTTTGATTTTTTTATGACCTTTTTGAATTTTCTCAGTAATCCTTTAAAAACAAAATGCAACACATTAATGGAAGATATTGAGAAATTATGCTTCTTTTTTTAAGTATTTATACATGTTTTAATTTTTCTATTATTGATGAAAACACTTTAAACTCATAAACTATTCTAATTAATTATACGAAACTGATTTTTAATTGTTATGATAGTTAATGAATTAATAACAGTTCATTGATTAAACAAATTTAGAAGAAGGAAATAATTATTTTCAATTGTATCTAGTTTTTAAAAACTTTTCAGTATAATATTTTGAGAAAGCAACTTGCTAACAATGCTTTATTAGTTGTAAAATAATTTCTATACAAAATCTAATCAATAAAAATTTCGCTATCGTTAAATTTCAATGCATGTATTTTTTTGAAAGGAATAATTATCTTATGTGGACTTTTCTCTATTATTTTATTTAAATGAAAAGAAAAATACATTTCTGGGAATTTAAATTTAAATGGTATTCGTTCTGTATTTTGCTCATCTCAAGATAAATTTTTTTTAATTTGTTTAAACTTAAAAATGTTACCAATAATTTTCATTAAAGTACTTTTATTATAATTACGATTTTAAGGATATAGAATTTATTTAAACATTAATGAACAATTACATTCATTTTCCTTTCAATTTCTAAAAATATCTTCCAATTAATTGAAATGAAAGAATTCTAATGAAATTATCTTTTAAATTTAGCTAAGCAAATTAAATTCAAAAATACTTTTATTTACCTTTGAATAAAGTTTATTTAATGTTAAAAGATATGTATTTGTAATTTTGCAAAATGTCGTATTAATAAAACAAATGAAATGTCGATAACCTTTGAAGAAATTCGATGAATAAAATAAATGAACATTGATGTAGAATTTTCTTAATGTAAAAATTTCATTTGATTTATAAAAGCTTAGAAATTTATTGTACATTGCCTGTAATAACAAATTAGTTAAATAATTTCAAAAACTAAAATATGTTCATCATTTCGATCCTATTTATTTCAATTTGGAATTAATTACTCTAAATTATTCGAGAAAAATAACATGATATTTTAAGTTTTCCATTCGCAACGATATATCTTTTCTGCTTTCGGTTTCATGATTGATTTTATATTGTTCTATTGAAATAAGTTCATTTGAATATTTTGAAGTTCAATTTAAAACATTACATAAATTTTACATCGTTTATCATTAGAAAAGATTCTAATAATATAATAAATGTAATTTATTTCAAGGAAATTTTGAAAATATATATCAATAATGTTTGATTTCAGCATTTTTAAAGAATTTCATTTATGCTCAGTCATATATTTTTTTAATCGCTTGGTGAAAATGGATAAATTGATATATGGATGTTATTTTGGTACTGCTGATAAAGCCTGATACTATAATTTATTCAGTAATACTACATAAATGTTCTTGAAATAAAAACTGAATAAAATGATAAACCTTGAAGTTAATTTAAAAATTATTATCAAAAAAATCCTCATCATTTGTTTTCTAATTTTCATGTAACTTCTCAAATTAAGTAATATCACTGACTCTTCGATACGCGATTAGAAATTACTAAAAGTTCACAGTTATAAATTACTGCATAGCTGGATATCTGCTATAGCAAAATGGGCGGAAACTGTGGTTGAATCATAAGGGCCAACACAACCACATTGCAACTTTTAGGTAAGGAAGTACAACCTATCACTGATGGGAGGGGCCGGACCTTACCATGTACCCTTGAAGGAAGCGAGAACAAATCACCATTGCGAAAGCTTCTCATACTAATTTCGAGGTGTCCGTACTCTGGCGGGTTAACTTCTCAGGTTGAGTCATACCAGACTCTCCGATTAACCCGAAGGCACATGGATTTAAATCTCTAGGGCTGAATGACCAGACCAGAGCAACAGCAACACTGACGAAAGCTGTGGTTGAGTCCTAACGACGAAGGTACAACCTTTCCCGTAGGACGTACGTCTCATTATCGATGGGAGGAGCCTACCCCTACCTATATGTGTACACTTCAAGATGGCAGAATCCAACCACCATGCCGGAAGCATATCATCCTCATTTCTAGATGTCACCTTCGGGGGGTAAACTTTTCAAGTTAAATAAGACAATTGTATGTTCAATATTTTATAAGCAGAATATATCTTATTTGAAAAAACATCGAATGTTCAATTTACTGTCAGAATCGGAATTCGTTTTGAGCTCATAAAAGAGAATTTCATTATCTTAAATAAAATTCTGATTATTCCTTTGTTTAGATATTAAATAATATTAGAATTTCAAATTTTATTTTTATGAAACTCTGTTTGTTTCAACAGACACGCATTTTCACGCATTACTTTCAACAATTGCAAATATTCTAATAATTACTTGATAGAAATTGGATATTTACATTTACATTAATAAATAAAATTCGAAGATATTTTAGACAAATTTTCGATTCCAAATGTAAATTATTATCCAAAGAAATTACTTATTTCAAAAATACTTGTTTTATTTGTTATTTTTCTGTATGCGGATTAATAAGAAATGAAGGTATGATTTATGAAGGATAATAAAGATATCAATATAATAAGTACATATATTCTGAATTCTTTCAACTATAATGATGTTTAAAAATAGCTTAGCGGTATTGATTTCTCAGTATTATTAAGAAATAAAAATTATATAAAAGAAAATTTAGTGTATTTAAAATTATTTATAAATACTTTTCATAAGAAAATATGAAACAATTTTTTTAAAAAATATGCTAGATTACAGATTCTTCTGGAGTTCATATAGGGATAGTGTTACATTTTTTTCTCATTGTCATTGAATTTTGTTTGATATATGATAACAATAACACTAGCAACAATGCGTTAAATCTATTTGACAGAACAGTTTCTAATTCAAAAAGAAATTGAGCACCTCTATATCAAACAAATATATTATGTTTAGTCATCATTCTTCTTTTTGTCAAAGAATACTCCATTTTATTGAATTAAAATTTAAATTTTGCTCATAATTATTTAAGCTTAACTAATATTAAAATAAATATATTATGGTAAATAATTAATATTTTTAATATTTTATCCACGTCTAGATAATTATGGATATATCTTTTTATAAAAACAAGATTTTCATTAAATTAAAAATAGATAATCCATTTTACTTAAGCGATTTTTAATTCAAAAGAAAATTATTTACCATTTTAGACGAACATTATAATGAAACCACTATTCTTCTTTTTGTCAAAGAAATGCTGTATTTTATGCAAAATTTTCTTTTCTTGTCTTTTCAAAATATTTATTTTTCTTCATATTAAGCGGATAGAATTTGTGATGACATTTCTTGTTGATATATGGTTAATTGTTGTTTAAATAATTGAGCCTCAGATATTGGGGAAAACAGCTTAACTTATCAGTGTATGAAGTCTTCAATATTCTATTAAGGTTTTTAAAAAAACAGGTGTTTTTTTTTTCAATAGAATTTTTAAAATAATTTTTTCTACTTTATTCTGCATTCTTCTTTGCCTAAGAAAACATTCTTTTGAAGGAACTATTTTTGACGAGCAAAACAACTTCTCTTCCTGTTTTTCAATTTCGTTCGGATGTTTGAGAAAACGTAAACAAGGCGTTTGGGTGACAGGAATATCAGGTTTGGAGAATTTTAAGAAGGATAAACAACACTTTTAATTAGCAATTAATACTTATCAATATATTTTTTTCTGTCATTGTTGTCTGAAATTATTTTTTAATATTTTTTTTAATATAATATTTATTCTTAGCTGCACATAATTTATTAAAATTGTTTATTATGGCCTATCTTTTATTTTCATTAATCGATTTTTTAAAGAAATGTTATTAAAATTATCAAATATTTCTCATCTATTACAATTTTTTTACGATCTGTTGGTTAAACTGTTTGCTTTCCTGATAAAAAATTTATAATACATAGCTAATGGAAAATGGAAATGTGAATCTAGATGAGATACATTGATATTTTAATTAATTAAACATTAATTTTAATTTTTGAGATTTTCCAGGGCAATTCCTGAAAATGATATTTATGAGGTTTAATATTCATGCAAGTTTCCCCTGGTGTTTCTCAATTGATTTTTAATATTTTATACATAATTTCAACTGAGATCAATTGTTGTCATTAAATTCAAATTATCAGTTATTCTATGGCGTTAACTTCTTCCTGTTTTTCAAATTCCTTCGAAGTTTTGGAAAAACAAACAAGGTTTGTTGATGACAGGAATATCAGGTTGGGAAAATTTTAAGAAAGATAAACAATGATTTTAATAGGTAATTATCATTATTTTTGAGATGTTTATGGTATTACTGTCTGTAATTATATTCATGCATACAGTTTTTTTCAAATATATTAAAAGTATTTTTCCTAGTTCCATGAAATCTATTTAAATCATGTTTATTACGATCGGTCGTTTGTTTTCATTATTTGAATTCTTTAAATATGCTTCAAAAATTATCAAATATTTTTTATTACAAGTCGTTTTGTGTTTTAACACTCCACAGGATAAATAGGTTAACTTACAGCTACCAAATTTGTTAAATGAAAAAAATACCTTGGAGAATGGGTATCTTGGAAGTGATGTAATAAAATAATTATATTAATAAAACAGAAATCTAAATTTTCGAGACTTTCCCTGATATATCCCAAAAATATAATTTATTTTCAAATTAAATTTTACTATTTCAAAACTCAAAATCTGTGCAATTAACGTATTAATTAAGGAATTAATTAAGTATTTCCTGAATTTCCGATATTTCTAAACTACTTTATGGCTAATTTTTTGAGTATATATTACAATGTTGATACTATAAAGGACGATGATACCATAATTTCAGTATAATAAAAGATTAAAATGAAATATGCTATGCACATTACGATGTATCATGTCCAAACTTAATTTCTTGAACGTCCAAGCACCACATGCTTGTGCAAGTTAAATTATATTTTTATTCATTTTAGTCGTTTCATTGAATGAGTCACTTTAGTATCACAAACGATCCCAAAAAAACTTTGTCTCGCTTTGATTGTTTAAAAAAATATCACATTTCCTATTTATTTCATTTCATATAATTACCTGCTCAAAATGACATTTTTCTAGGTTTTACTGGCTGTAGTCCTAAACTTTTTTTTAAAAAAATCAGATAATTTTGTAACTGCAATGGCAAAATTTAGATAAAATTTTTTTTCGCCTACTGATTAAAATGGTTATTTTTCACCTACGGAATTTTTTTCATGCCAGAAAACCTAATTCCCAAAATAACATCATGTTCTGACATGATAAAAAATGCTAAATTGAAGCAAAAATGTAATATTTTTGTAACTGTTGTTCGACACTTATATGTAATACGTTCTATGCTATTAAAATTTTATTAGAAAGAATGCGGTAAAGTTTTGGTGCGACATTCCCTTTAGTATTACTAACCATCAAACTGTTTTTAATGTAGAATATATTTTTCATTTTACAAAATCATATTGTGTTTAAGTTATAAATTTTTCAAGAATATCTTAGTTTCACATCGAATGTTATAAATTCATTATAGTTTCTTTTCTAATATATTCAAATTTGAATGAATAAGGTATCGGAATTTTCCGAAGTATACGCAAAAATATCTGGATATAAAACAAATTATCAATATTTATAAACAATCAATGGAGGTTATGTGATAAAAAAATGAACCAAACTCCTATTGCGTGTTTAAAATCATAAATTTGGCTTGAAAAATCAAAGCAAGGGCAGATTCCCCCGTTGATCATCTTCGCCGATATTGTCTTCGATCAATATAGCATATGCTTCCATTCTCTTCAGCAAAACTTCATTATGTGGCCTTGCTCGAACAAATCTGCTTTATACCTGGAGGCAGTAATGAATCCTTGTGTCCATTGGTCCATAGATCGCGAATCAGATGATCATTAACGCTGTAATGAGGGCCGAGCCTGTTTCTGCTTTTCGTTGGATGTCCCGGGCATGCGTAATTGGTTTGGGCTTTTCAATCAACGTTTACAGGATTATTGCGCCGGATATTTAACCATTAACTGGAAGAAAAATTGGAGAAAGTAAACATTATCCAAGGCACACTGGAAAGTTTTCCTGTTCTTTAATATGCTTTACTCTCATCAAAACAAAATGCATAATTTCATCCTTTCATTATTAATATTAGATGGTCCCATTCATTAGCAAATATTCCAGTAAACAATACTTTTTTGATACGTGAGGTGTTCTATAACTAATATTTAAAGTGCTAAATTGATGATATAAGCAAAATTACATTTAATTTTCTCGAAGAATTTAAGAATTATTGAAAAGATATAGAAATAGGTATAAAATTTGATCTTGAGAATTTACTGAATGTTTTATGTCCCAATCATGAACTATACGAAAAATTCATTTCAAGAATTTTGTCTTTTTGATCCTGAATAAATAAGTAGGTTCGAATTTTATGTAAATTCTTAAGAATTCAAACTGGAAGTTTCTGGAAAAGATTTTATTTAATTCATAAAAATGAAATATGCCTCTTGATCCACGTGTCTGGCTCAGCATAACTTCGTAACAAATATACTTTTTCTAGAAAATTGATAATTGTAAAGCATGTTTGATAGAATTATATTTCCATTAAGGTATACGATGATAAAATGAAACGTATATGAATATTAAAGTGATAAATGTTGATACAAAATATTTAAACTTTTTAAAAAAAAAATTGTTAAAGTTTCTTATTTTTATATCAAGATTGTTTTATATTTGTACGTCAGTTTTATATCTGGATACCGAATGTAATTCAACTTTCATGTTACGAGTAACTATACTAATCTGGGCGTTCTTTAGTTTACATCCATATTAAAAATAATAGAAATTTCCCTTTTTAAAAGTGCGCCTCCTATTAATGATTTTGCAATATTCAATTATTCTAAATTTCTAAATATAAATATTTAGGAATATCCTTCAAATTTCTAAAATTGTTAATTCATCAACATAATTGTGTACTTTATAAATTATTTATAATTGTGTACTTTATAAAGTATACTTTATAAAGTGTATTAAAAATATGTCTCATTAAAAGTATGGAAATAAAATGAAACATAGATATATCTTAAAAGCCATAAATGTAGATAGAGAAGATTTAATCAATATTTTTTTTCAAACTTTTAATGTGTCTTACTTTTCACTTCATCAATGTTTAAAATTTTCATATCCGAATTCTGAATACAGTAACGCTCGTTTTATAAGTAATTATAATAACATGGATGGTTTCTCTGAATTTGCATCCCTATCTTAAAAAAATACACAAATTATAAATTGAAAAAAAAAACTATTTCTTCTATTTCTGTATAATATTCCAAATTTCAAAAAAATTAGTATTTATAAACATTCGAATATTTATATTTATTATTCCACTACATAATAAATATTATAGTATCGCATTAGTAATATTCATGTTGTAACAGAAAATTTATATTCTTATGATATTATAATTTTTTATTTTGATTAGAATAATTACAAATATATAGCCATATAAGTGTGAAATTATGTATATTGCAATATAAAAACCAATTATTGAAAATATAAAAGCAATGATATATATTAATAATTTTTCATTTTTTCTTATATTAGCAAAACAGGTGTTTCAAAAATATTTATTTTTATTATTTTCTATCTTTTTATTCTTAATTGTTCATAATTGCAAGTATTTTGGGATGCAAAAAATTATATGCAAAATTAGTTAATACATATATAAAGGATATAAGGAATTAATTTTGACCTGAATTGCTTCATGAAAGATTTTTTGTGATATAAAAAATAATAAAATATTCTATTGTCATGGTCAAATAATAACAGTGAATATTCTCAGTATTCTATTAAATAAGATATGAATTTCATATAATATTATAAATTGGTTATAAAAGAATTTTCTTACAAGCACGTAGAAATCGAAAAAAAAAATCAAAGAAATTTAATAGTATTTGTGTTATATGAAAAGGATTTTAATGGATTTTAGAGGGAATTTATTATTCATAATGACATGCTATATTGTAAATACTATATCGGAACAAAATAAAAGGACAGTTCTGTCAATTTAAATCAGTTTTTATTATGTTAAAAATTAGATTCTCCGAATTTTTTAAATTTTCACTGTATAAACATGAAAAAAGAAGCTGATTAATTATGATGTGACACAAATTATAGGAAGCTAGTTTTTATAATAACCCTTATTAAGGAAAATAACCTCCAGTTTTTTTAATATTTTCAATAAATTTATTTTGTAACAGTAATTCATTAAATTGAATTTGAACTTTTTAAAATTGATCAAAATTCCTAAAATCCCATGAGACTGGAAGTTCAGCTCTCTAAGCATTTTCAATTTTTAACTTCTCTCTACGGTCAAATTTATGACTTTCAATTTAAAAATCTTCCAAGTATAGTATTTAAAATTATCTAAATTAAGTGCTCTTTACTTATCTTAAGTTTTCAAAAGTCCTTGACTAGTTTGAATATATTTGGAACTGGTAATTATAAGTTAGTTTGCGTTGAACAGACAAATGATCAATTTTAAAACTAATCAAACAACATCTTTAAATTTTAAGTAACCCTGTATTAAATTTACACGAAACACGAAACACTATACTATATGCCCTTAAGTATAAAAAAAATTCCAAAGTAACTTCGCGGAAATTTTAGCAATCTTGACGATTTCATAGCACATTGCGTCTTTTAAAATAATTTTACACTCAAGATGCTCTCTTTTCATTAGCAATGCATTTTTAAAAACACACGCCACGCTGCATTTAAAGTTTTATGAATACATTAAAAGTGAAAACTTGTATCTGAAGTAGCAGCAAACTCAAATTACATTAAATTGCTTATTCTAATATCTATGTTAATTATTCCACTTTAAAAGAGAAAATTTCCAAATCCAGTTTTGTTTCCGAATTGAAAAAAAGAACAAAACTCGGCGCAAAACTAACGAATAAATTAGTGCATCTGTCGAAAATAATGAAAATTACAAAATCAAGCATGTATAAGACCGAGGCAATGAGAAGGAAATTAATGCGTTAAAGTAATTTTAATTTGGTACGAGTTTCCAAAATCGTAGTTTTCATTTCTTTTTCACATATTTGAATTTCCAAAGCACTAATATAAAGTTGTTAAATCGATTTATTAAAGTTAAGCGAAGCATACAACGCTTCGTCTTATTAGTTTTAGAAATGAAACATAAGAGATTTTTCGGTATTTTAGTTCTTTTTTCTTGTTGTTGCAAAGTTTCGTTCTTTATATGATATAAATTAATGATTGCTACGACAAACTGCTCCGTCTTAATGGGCGCATTAATGCTTAAAGTCTTTAAGGGTCTGTTTTATTTAGACAACAAAGAATATTAATCGCTATTTGTTTTTGATCCTTGCAATTAAATGAAAAAGGCTCATGACATGGAACTTTTCAAGGTTTCATTGTTAATATAATCATTAAATTTAATTTTAAATATAATTTGTAAAATGTAATTGAGTGAGAGGTAATCGGAAATTTCGTTATTATTACAGTGATCCTTTTTTAGTATATAAGCGAAATAAAATTCAAGAAACTTTGGCTATAAATTATTTCATTAAATCTTTCACGGCCATAGGAGATTATGGTATATCAGAGGAATCGAATAGAATAATACGTCTAAGAATAATAGTTTATAGTTAACTTTATACAAAATTGTTTTAAAATTGAGAGTTAGATTAAGAGTGCTGGTTTTAAGAAGGATTTGCTTGTAAATACCATTTTTTTTACTAATTCTAACCTATCAGTTGTCAAGTGGTTTTTTTTAATAATACGGTTGTCACAGCTAGAATAGCAACAAATTCAATCATCCCTTAATTTTAAAACACACTTTAGTATTCCAACTAGCTGCGAAAAATGGTTAAAGTTTTCTTCTAAATAAAACCAGAATATGTATTGAATTTTCATAAAGTTTTCCAGGAGAACGTATCATCTGCATGCGAATAAGAAATGTTTCTATCTCGCATAATCTGAATCTGTATCAAATTTGAAATTCTAATCAGTCTCGTCGCCAAAAACCTAACACTCACGGGCTTGGCAAGTAACAGATTGGAATAGAATCTATATTTCAACAAGAAAATACAAAAGCTTATGGTGAAAGCTATATCTAGGAAGCTATAAGCTAGAAAACATCTCTGGAACTGAAGGGTCTTATTTGCTCGATCGGTATGTTACTCAGATACCAACCATAAGATTGCGAGTTCGGGCGATCCACTTCGCACACCCCAATGGTGAACCCGGTGACCTTGGATAAAAGCAACCTTCTCACACAGCTACGTTCAACTGTCGTGGTGCCCTCTATCAGCAACTCAAAGATGGAGAAGCGCATTAAATACGACAGTTAACATCACCACCAAAAAGCCTCACATTTGTATCTCTCGTCTAACCACCGACTCACTGGTGGGAGAGTATGTGGTGAAAGCTGTATAAGCCAGATAACATCTCTCGAGCTTAAGGGTCCCTTTTGCTCGATCGGTATATTTATTACTCGGCTACTAACAATAAGATTGGGAGTTCGGGCTTAGAGCTATCCGCTAATCACCACAAGCTAATAATACATGTTTCATTGATTTTTCTTGTTTAGTAAGGGGGCAAATAAAATTATTATGAATTTTTGAATTAAATAAAGATTTTTTTTCAACTTATAATCTTGAATTCATTTGAAATTCCCATTAGTCCCTTGGGTATTGGTTGCTTTATAGAAAAGTACTGATTAAACGAGCCTTAAAATTTATTAAAAATTACAAGGTTAATCTTGGCAAGTGATACATTATATACTTTTTGGAAAAATTTCAATATCTGCAGAGCAAAGTGCCTATACAGGTATCGTTTTCTTCATCTATTTGTGGTTTTTCGTCTATTTCACAATTCTATTTCCAAGTTTCCATATTGATTTACAGTTTTTTAATATAATATCGAAAATTAGACGGACAATTTGTTTCTCCGTACGTGGATTTATTTAAAAATATAATACAAATCAACGGTACTTACGTATTAGGCCGTCCAACTTTATCGCCAAATGTGAAGTTGTCACCAATGAGTTGCTAAACCGACAATTAAGGCAATCTGACAATGGTGTAATCCATTCATCTTTATCGCCAAATTTAAATCCATTGCCAATGAGTTACTAAACAGTTGGCGACCGTTGGCGAACACGGTCTAATACGTAAGTACGAAATCAACATTTTGATAATATAATATTTTAATAAATTTTATATAGCAAACTTATTGTGTTTTTGCATTATCTTTTTTATATACACTTGATCAAATAGATAAAA
The DNA here is from genome assembly GCA_026289955.1 of Argiope argentata. Lineage (NCBI taxonomy): Eukaryota > Metazoa > Arthropoda > Arachnida > Araneae > Araneidae > Argiope > Argiope argentata. The sequence continues at coordinate 1,440,740 of JAOUZG010005720.1, read as the reverse complement.
CTACCACTTTAATACATTTAATATAAATTCAATAAAAATTTAACAATCCATTGTTAAGGCTATGTATCGCATATCATTCATCCAAAATAGTTCGTTTTGAGTTATCCTTTTTAGCAGATTAAAACATTTATAGTCATACATAATTAGAACATATTCATATAGATAGATATACCTAATACAGATAGATATAACAATATAAATGTATATAATTTTAAAAATGTATTTGTCAAATGAATTAGTGTCTAAAATGGATAATTTCACGAAAATCTTAAGGTCTTAATTTTTAAATATTGCAATAGTTGGATGTTAATATGCATGAGATTTTGAGGTTAAAATAACTTCTTTTAACACGTTAACTGCCTTGGGGGGGGTCACCAGTGACCGGACACGGCTACAGCATCGTGGGGGCTACCGGTGACCTGCGACGCATCAAATAATAAAAGTGCATAATTATATTAAATATAGATAAGAGATAAATGTTTCAATAATACCATTTTATTATAATGGTTTGAAGAAATTACTGCAATATAGAACTTAATTTTTTTTATTAGTACATGAAATATATATATATCTCTTCTCATATCCGCCGAACTAATCAATGAACTTTTTCCGCTGTTTGATAGCAGTCGCAGCATTTTTGAAAGCCTTAGTATAAGGCACCATCAGATGATGTGTACAGGGTGGCCATAATTAAACTGAGAGTGTTCGCAGTGTTCTGCAATGCGATCCATTTGCGAAAATGGCGAAGGATTTCACACACACAAAATATAGATTCAAATTTCACCTCTAGGGGAATATGTCGCTATGTGTAATTTAACACTCAACACCACACCACACCTCCGTTTCTAGGGCTCAAATGGCCCCTTTCCGGTTTAGTATAAATGTAGGTGGACTTTATTAAAAACCGAAAAAAAAAACGTTACACAGTTGTTGTTACATTATTGGAAAGAAACATACAAGAGACAAAATACACATACATATAGTATAACAATAAGTGATAAAAATTAGAGTGAAGAAGGTCTGGAGTACAACAAAATGGGGAAATGAATATCGTAATGTACAGTATGGATGAAAATATGAGGGAATAAAAAAAATTAGTAACTTGAAGGGTTAAAAGGATTTATTATAAAAATGCGTGATATTAATTGATACTCAAAAACTGATGAGCTTAATCGAGCCGTAACAGTTCTCCATGATCAATCAGAAATCTAATCATGTTTATGATTCTTTTTTTGGAAGATGAATTATTAAGAACTCTTTTAAGCCAAAGACTTTCTAGCGAAGATGAGGGTTTTCGAAGGTGCCATGAAACCGTAAAAGGACAGGGTGTTGCAAATGGATGGGATCGCCGACTTCCCCACAAGAGCAATAGTCGTTTTCTGATAAATGGAACCGGTGAAGAAAAGAAGGGAATGAACCATGTCCTGTTACAAACAAAATTTCTTCACGAATCCAAGAAAGTGGTTGCTGTTTTACTGTTTTTATAATTTTATATACAGAACGCCCCGTGTTTCCGCAATCCCAAAGAATTTGTCATATTCTTATAATTTTTTTTTGAAGTTGATGTCTAAGATGACACCGGGGTTTCGGAACTTCCATCAATACACCATCAGTGATTGCTGATTTAGCTAGGATATCAGCTTCTTCATTACCCCTATGACCAACATGGGATTTGATCCATATTAAGATAATATTTGGGTTTTGGTCGAGTAAGGACTGGATGTCTCTGACAAGTTGAAGAGGAGAATGGGGATCTTGAATTGCCAGCAAGCTTGAAAGACTGTTTGTCCAGATTTTAATCTTCTCATTCTCTTCACTGGCTCGTAAAACAGCTGTTTTCAGGCCAAGCAATTGGGCTTGAAACACAGTATGGAATTCTTCCAATTTTCCTCTCCATTCAAGGACTTTCATGCCGTGTTTAAATGCGCAATATGAACAACCTGTTCCTAGCTCTGTTTAGGACCCATCTGTGTAGAATGTTAGATTGTTAACCTCTTTTAAGGGTTCTAATGTCGACACTTGATTTTCAACCTCAAACAAAGAAGGGTGGATGGTGATATTTTTGACTTTTTCTTCATATTCTTCTGGATCATATTTTACAGCTTCAAATTCTGTTTCTTTCTTCAAGCAAGTAATGTTGATGTAGAGGGCTTCTTGTTGAGCCTTCAGGTGAGGTGGCATGATGCCTGTGATGACTTGTAGAGCAGCTGTTGGTGTTGTACGATATGATCTAGTGATATATAGCAGGACGATCCTCTGAATAGTTACTAATTTTCTCTCCAACCTGGGGGATAAGGAAAGAGACCACACATTTACACCATGAAAAAGCATCCTCTCGGTGACTGTTTGATACAGGATTCTTCTGAAATGTTGTTGTAATCCCCAGCGAGGACCAGCTATGCGGGAAAGTTGTTGATATTGGCTGATAGCCTTAAAGCCTTGTTCTTGAATATGAGTGATCCAGTTTAGTTTTTCGTCTATTACTACTCCCGGATATTTTAGAGATGAAGTTCTTTTTAGAGGTTGGGTATTCCATCGAACAGTTGGCCCTCTGGACAATTTTCCTATAAGTAAATATTGTGATTTTTCTATTGATATTTCGAATTGATTTTTATCGGTCCATATTTTAAAAGTTTTAAGAGCTGAGTCTGTATATTTTTCTAATTCACGTCGAGTTCTCCTGCTGATGACCAATGCGAAGTCGTCTGCATATGCTTGCAAGTGAATTTCTCTTGGCCAATCTGTTTTTAAAATTTCATCTGTAACCATGTTCCAAAAAAGAAAAGATGTACAAGATCCTTGAGGGCAACCTTATGAGAAAATAGAATGTTAACTAATCAAACCAATACGGAAAAAAAATTACTTTTTATTTTGCACATTCAAATCATGCTCAATATAGCTGCCGTATTTGTGGGCCACATATTGCATTCTGTGCAGAGTATTCACAACAGAAGAAATTAACATGTCTGCAGTAATCTCCCGTACAGTCCATGATATGTTATCCTTCAACTTAGCCAGGTCCTGAAAAACTCCTTGATAGACCTTGGAAATTTGAATGAAGAACATCTATTGCTCACCGTTCTCTGTTACACAGTAAGTAAAATTGCAGATATAGGGACTCTATCGGTGTTTATGTAAATTTTTCGCTTTTTTAAAAAGTGTTAACATATTGCACTTGAACTAAATCAGCAAATATGCAAAATAAAAGGTAATTTCCTTCCCGTATTGATTTGCATTTGTTAACAATTTACTTTCTATTACACAGCGCCACATATTCCCCTAGAATTGACTTTTGGAACTAATTATTTTTCGTGGAACCCTTTGTCCCCCGTCTTGTTTAATCTTCCTACAAAATGTGGCGTCAATCTCGCAAATAGATCGCGCTACAGAACACTGTGAACACTGTCAGTTTAATTATGGGCATGCTGTACATGATGAACAATCTTAATTTGATGTTATATATATATTTTTTTTTTTTTTTTTTTTTTTTTTTTTTTTTTAAAAATATATTGTTTATAGAACGCACTGAATAAGACTAAAGAATGAGAGAAATCAGCAATCGAAGCTCGATTGTTTGCAAAAAAAAAAAAAAAAAAAAAAAAAAAACAATCGTAAGAATAGCCTACAGCCCTGTGGGGGTCACTGGTGATCTCCACCATGAAAACTGGTTAAAACATTATTTTATAACTCCTTTTATCTGCTGCAAATATTATTTCAGCGTAATATGCATCGCATAATGAAAAGTTCACATTAGCGCCATTCAAAATGCGCTCGGCAGTCAACGTGTTAATTTACATCGTATAATATTGTAGTAATCACTCTCAATACATTCTTAATTTAAATTATATACCCCAATGTAAAATTTAGCTAGGTGTATGTCATATATCTTTCTGTTTTAATAAAATGCAATAAAGAAATCTGTGTTTGTATTAAAATTTTATTTAAAAGATCAATATCATTCGTAATAAATTCGAATAAATCTTATTTTTTTAATAAAAAAATATTGGTTTGTTATAAAAACAAATTTTGTTGCAAGCAAAATATATTAATTTTTCATCTACCTAAAAAAATGCATTTCTCAAATAAAATTTTTATTTTTTCATATATTTAAGAGAAGTGTTTTCAAACAGAGGATACATTATGATCAAGTATATGAAAATAGCTTATTTTATTTCTTAAAGCATTTTGAAATATCCTGAAATTCCCCGCCGTACCAACAACAGTTAAACATCGCAGCTGGGCCAAAAGAAAAACATCCATCCATCCATCTAAATATTATAGAGTCCAATTCTGTAAGTCTTTGATTTATATCCCGAAGATTTATTGTGCAGTCTGAAATTCTCAGATACATTCGAGCCGAAAAATGCAAAAATACTGATACAAAAGAAATATATATTTATAAAATATCATCCTCCGAGTTTATTATCCGTACCTGTGAAGGATTTCCATCTCTCCTCTATAAAAGTAAGAGGATTGATTTTATGGCGATATGATTTTTCCACTCTAGGAACTATAAATCTTGAATTATTTCATTTTAAAGTATCCCTTCAGCTTAGTTTTTTTTAATAACAAGGGACAAAAGTTATTGGGTTGCTTTGGTGTCTTCAATACCCAATGTTCTACAATATCTCACGTTCTGCTCCCTGCAAAAGATTGATGGTGGATGTATAAATCCAGATCGTTGTAGAGGCGGAAGAAAATGCGGAAGTCTTGAGCTGGAAATAATCAATATTTTCCGAACATTTCCACAGTTTATCATTTTCTCCAAGATTTTTTTATTTATTTTTTGAAGAGAAGTGTGCTTTATCTGTAAAGGACATTTGCTTGCTTTTTGATCCGTCTAAACTTGGAAAATTTTGTTGTATCGGCATTGGAACATTTAGTGCAAACTTGTTTTAATTGTAACTTAGTGCTGGAAATACTGTGGATACTTAAACCGTTCTCTGCCAAGCCTACATTGTATGAGGTTATTTCCATTGTCATTTCTGTTTTGGGTGTAATTGTTTATCTAAGTTTTACTATTTAAAAATAAATACACATATATTGTCATAAATAATCATTTACATGTATAAAAATCAAACAAGAGTATACTCGTGATTGACAATATAATTTAGGCTTGGCAGAGAATGGGTTAAATGAAGTAGAATTTTTGTAAAAAACAATTTATTTGTCGCTTTTTATTAAGTTTTTACACTTACATATTTATGTTTGTGACCATAAAAAGTTCGCAAGTTTGACAAGTTGTAGTTTATAATAAATTGAAAGTATCACGAGTATATTCGTGCTGGTAATGGGTAATACCCTGCGAACCTCGAATCTATTCGTGGTTGGCAGTGAATGAGGTAATGGAATTGTGTGTGCATATTTTCTGTAATTTACTAATAAAAGATGTACTTATTTTATCTATAAGCGACATAGCTATAAATAAACCAGCTGTGGTTGCTTCCCTGAGGTTTTCTGTTTTATCTCTAATAATAATCTTAACTATTACTAACTACATGCCGTTACTGAATAATAGTTACAAACGACCCTATAAACATGTGATTTTTTGTATGACAAGTAATCTGAATAATGTGATTAATATACAAATAAAGACCTGAAATGAGAATTTTTTCATTTTTTCCAAGTAATTGAAATTATAATATGACACAAAGCTGCATTTGTAGTCAGAAAATTCTGTATTCCTTCTATTTAAGGCATTTATTTAACATTAGTGTGTGTGCACTCTTGTAAATTTGAAGAGAATAAACTAGGGAATTCCTTGATACATATTTTACAGTTATTTACACTTTATTATTAAGTATGGAAATCTTCAATTAAGCATATTCATCGGCTCAAAAAATAATTTTAAAAATATTTTTTTCGGATTCAGAGAAATCTGCAATACGGAGCTTTGTTAAAACTTCGAATTATTTGATTATAATAATTTCTCTTTTTATAATTTATATACAGGAAAGACAGAGTTTTTCTTCAAAAGCTATTATTGCTAAATTAATAAAACTCCTTTTAATATTATCGCCTTCAGTTTCCATTTGAAGTATTTTTTTTTCATATAATAGCTCGATGGGATGCCGTTACATATAACATTTATAATTTTTTACAAAATAATCAAAGTATTTTTTTTTCACAACCATAGGTGTTGAGCTATTGAGGAATTTATTTTTATATATTTTTCAGATCCAAAACCATTGTCTAGACTGACTGCCTCTCTTTTGTCGATACAGCGACTCAAGATCATTACTATTTAGAAGACTAGAATTTTGTATTAATATTTATGTACACTTAATTCTACATAAATTTTAAAATTGTATTATCCATCTAAGTCTACTTTGTCGTAAGTCTACTTTTGTCTGGGGCAAAATTGATGTTCTAACTCAAAAACATAACTTGATATATGGGAGAGATTTAGCTTTCTTTTCTGGATCGTTGATATCGGCCAGATTTTAAATTACTCTTTAGAGTATTGACGAGCTATAATAGGTTTGTCAACCAGTGTGTATATGAGTAATTTCTTCATTCCTGCTATGGTATAGGCAAGAGGAAAATTGATATGTAATTTTGATTATGTATCGAACAATATTGTTTCTTACAATATTAATCATATTAGAAGGGGGCAGAATTCCAAAAATTTATTATATTTTAACCACTTTACTAGATGCTGAAAGTGAACTTAAGACATATCTTATTGATTTTTGTATTACTCACATCATTAGAATATAAGATATGAACTTTTTTACCAAATTCTACGTTATATCATATGCTCCATTTAAGAATTTATTTAATTATCATGCACGTAAAATAAATCAGATATCTTGAAACTAAAGAGGTTTAAACTATTGGGGATAATTCGAGCTCCTTAAAACAACTTCAAAACATACTAATTTTTTGTAGAACCTCAAGTAATGACAGAAATGTAGGGATAAATTTATAGTGGCATTCACTTGTGGACTTGGTATTGTCACAAAGACAATACTAAGTGCTTTTTCTGCAATAGGGATTTGTTTGACAAAAAATATTTTTCCAGAAATTTAAAAATATCATTTTTCTTCAACAACTGCATATTCTTGGTCGTAATGGCCGATTTCTTTAAATTTATGTGTTTAGAAGTTCCATTTCCTAACAAAACTTATAATACTTTTTATAATTATAATTATAGGTTATAGATTGTGGATTAATATTAATTTTAAGTACCTTTTAATATATTATAATAAGTGTTTCCAAAATTTTTCCTTCAATTTTCGTCATATACTATTGTGGAGCTAAATATGTTTATAATTATCAACCGATTCCAATTTCCACAGAATAGAATGCAAATTAAAAATTTGTAGATTATTTAAGAGAATTATTTATGATTTATAATACACTAATTTTAATATTAAATATCTATAAACCATTATGCTAATATTTTATTTAATATCTATTCGACATAAGATTATTTCAAACAAGAAACCTAACAACAGTTTTCAAATCTATTCGTTTTATGAATTTCTAGTGAAATGAGATCGGTTAACTGACTATTATAAAGTCATTTTTGGTTATTTTCGTTTATTTAATTAGTATCAGCTACGCAATCATTAATCTTTAGCAGAACTTGGGTTTTAATAAATGAATTCTTCGGCAAATATAATTTCTACTAATTCATCTTCCTGCATTTCGTAATGCCACGATGAGCTCTTACTGTGATAATTAATCAAATGAATAAACTTCCTGGATTGAAATTAAATATGGCTACCGTAAATATCTCTAAAGTATTTATTTCTGTTTAATAAATGAAAGTTCAAACTTCAGTTAATTCATATATTTTTAACAAAAGTATATTATTGTAATTACAAAGAGAAATGTTTCTTCTTTTTAAAACTTAGTGTTAAAAATAAATTCTAAAGTAAAAATTATCTTACAATGGTAAGTACAGAAAATAAAAAATGTAATTTTTGCGGTGATATTTAGATTTTTAGACTACTTTTTTATATTAAATATAATTTTTAAATACCTTAAAACGTTTCAAAACGTAGGAAATATCTATTATTAAGATAATATATGTCTTGGTATTCAATGAATCGCACTTAATGTAAGGCGAAGGAGATTTAACATTGGCACCAATTCTACACCAAGCACCAGCTGTAGTTCCATTGAAAGGGTGTTTGGGGCCTTTGAGAAGTGACAGAATTACGTTTGGTTATATATATATATATATATATATATATATATATATAATATACTGAAGTGACAAAAGTCATGGGATAGCAACATACAGATGGCAGTAGTATCGCAGCGAAAAAGTATAAATGCGCAGTTCATTTTCCAGAGCTTTCATTTGTGTTCAGGTTTTTTATGATTTATGGCTGCAAGACGAGAATTAACAGACTTTGAAAGTGGAATGTTAGTTGGAGCTAGACAAATGGGTCATTCTATTGCCGATATCGTTAGTGAATTCAACATTCCTGGATCCACAGTATCAAGAGTGTGCTGAGAGTATGAAATTTCAGGCATTGTACCCCATCATGGACAGCGCAGTGGGCGACCACCTGCACTTAACGACCGAGACCGCCGACGTCTGTGTAGAATGGTCAATGTTAATAGACACACAACACTTCGTCAAATAACTGCAGGAATCAATGTGGGACGTACGACTGACGTGTCCGATAGGACAATGCGGCGAAATTTCTCTTCCTTGGACTATGACAGCAGAAGACCGATTGGAATGCCTTTACTGACAGCACGACATCGCCTGCAGCGACTCTTCTGGGCTCGTGAGCATATCGAATGGTCCCTAGACCAGTGGAAAACCGTGGCGTGGTCAGATGAGTCACGATTTCAGTTGTTACGAGCTGATGGTAGAATTCGAGTGTGGTGCAGACCCCACGAAGCCATGGACCCAACCTGTAAGCAAGGCACTGCTCAAGCTGGTGGTGGCTACATAATGGTGTGGGCTGTTTTTACATGGCATGGACTTGGTCCTCTTGCGCAACTGAACCGATCAGTGATTGGAAATGGTTATGTTCAGCTGCTTGCAGATCACTTGCAGCCATTCATGGACTTCACGTACCCACACAACGATGGGATTTTTATGAATGACAATGAGCCATGTCCCCGGGCCAGAACTGTTCGTGATTGGTTTGAAGAACTTTCCGGACAATTCCAGCGCTTGATATGGCCACCTAGATCACCATATATGAATCCCATCGAGCATTTATGGGACCTCATCGAAAGGTCCGTTCGTGCCCAAACTTCTGCACCATCCACACTTTCACAATTATGGACGTCTCTACAGACAGCATGGCTCAATATTCCTGCAGAGGACTTCCAACGACTTGTGGACTCCATGACACGTCAAGTTGTTGCACTTCGCCGGGCAAAAGGAGGACCGACGTGATATTAACATCCCATGTATTTTTACATATATATATATATATATATATATATATATATATACTTTTGTTCATTCTGATTCTTCTAGCATAAAAAAACTGTACATTTTTTTATATTTGTATTTTTCACAAGATATATTAGTGCCAAGTATATTAATGAATCTTTTCTTCCTTTTGCTTTGTATTTGAGTTTGCATTCTTCTCATTTCTTTCTTTCACCACTGATTTAACAGTGAATTACGTTAATATAAGTTTTGCTATACTTAAAGAATTTCAAAAAATACTTAATATGGATATTTTCAAACTGTATATATATATATATATATATATATAATATAATATTCAACAAATTTCTAATCAATATTTTATAACGTCTCCACATTATTTTCCGGCATTAAGAACATCGTATGACATCGTGTAGACATCGTATATTATGTGTTAAAAATATAACGACAATAAATTTTGTAAGAAAAATATTGTAGATAAATACATTCAAACAGAAAATATCAATATATACTTTTGTGTTCCTGGAAAAATTTGTAACATTTCTGAAGTTTACGAAATTTCGTGTTTACATTATGACATTAAACAATAATTAACACTTTTAATTTCTAGGATTGCATTTTTTCTTTCCTAATAGTACTATGCCTCTGTTTCCTTAAATATATTAGAAGGTCAATATTGTATTTTATATTTTCATTTACACGTTATAAATTATTTAGATTTTAGATGAATTAAGAATTTTGATTAAACTAATTAATTTACTAATAAACAGATTATTTTAAAAAACTTCGCCCGGGGAATAAAAATAAATTAAGATGTAGCTATTCATCGATTAAGAGTGACATTTTTCGCGTCATGCAAATGAATGATTACCCAGCAGTGGAAATATAAAGTAATTATAATATAGTTCTTTGTTTTAAAGTAATTTTCAATATATCAAAATTTTAAAATGCCGAAAATAATTTAATTTAAGCTAAAATTAGAAGTTAGATGTGGAATTTTATAATTCAGAATATTTTGGAGATAAAACAACATATAAATTCCTTATCTTTATCAACAGGAAAAAGGCGAAAAATGCAAAAGGTATGATTAAAATGGTTTTTTACTACTTTACGACTTGTGATACGCTTAACTTTCTGTATATTATAATTAAATTAAATTTCCAAAATTTTAGTTTTTACTTTTCCTTTATCTTGCTTTTGATTCTGGATCAAAATGAATCATAACTGTGATTGATATATTATATAAGGCTCTAAAACCAAACAACTTTTTTCCGTTTGAATGAGCTAGGCATCATATTATATAAACTACGATATTTAATCATTTGAAAATCAACTCCTTTTAATGTCGGATATCAAAAAACAGTTTTTCAAATTATGAAAAAAGAAATCCTTTTTAAATTATTTCTAGCTCGTTTTAGAGAAAGTTTTGAGTTTATCATAGTTGTTAACGCTTTTATATATCGAAAATCGATATAGTAGGGAATATATTGGATTATTTTTCAATATGAATTCTTTTTTAACTTTGTTAATATAATTACTCTGAAATATATTTTTATATGTTACCATAATAATTGAACATTTTATAACTAGATGCTTTTTAACAACTTTTATAATTAAAGAAATATTTAATTTTACAATAATACATTCATAATTTTTAATAAATTTATTCTTTTATTCAAATAATGTCGGATAAACTTGCTTTGATTTGAATTCATTAAAATGGAGTGGATTGTAAATGTTAAATTAAGATTTATTATTTATACATAAGTTACTTATGCTTTAATCCAAATATTCTATGCTTGCCTATTTCATATGTTTAGGATGAATATATATTTTTTAATTACGTGTAAGCGTCTATTCTGAAATAAAATCTAATCTTCATATGATGCCTTCAAATTAAATCATAGTTATCTTATAATTAACCAAATTTATATAACACCAACAAAGTACAGATGCTAGTATACTATTTGGATTGCGAAGTAAATTTTCTACAGAATTAAACATCACGCATATATACCGCAATTACTTCATGTAAATAGTATTGTTGCGTGATAATGCTCATATATACTTTAGGTAAATTAAATTTTGTTAAATACCATGTATCTAAATATAATTTAATTCAAACATTTATTTCTAACAATACTTTAGCCTTCATGTTCATTCATCATTTTAATTCTTTAATTTAAGTGAGTTTTAAGAATATCTTTAAGAGTATTTCATCAGAAGAAATAATTTTATACAAACATCGTATGTCTGTTCTAATGAATAAGGTTTTGAAAAATGTTTTTTTTTCTAGATAACGATTGTGTTGTAAAAAGAGAAATGCTTACTTTATAGAATTTTACTGCTTATCTGTCATTTATTACGCTTAACAAACAAAATTGTATTGCTTTAAAATAACTTCTGAATCAATTAGCACAGTGTTATATTGGAAAACAAATTATTAGCATAAATACTTATAAGAATTTATTGATATACATTTTTGACAAAACCTTTAATCCTTTATTGCATATGGGTTCATATAGAGTAATGCAGTTTTCATTCAGTTATATTTCCATATTAAGTATTATAAAATATTCCAACTATTTTAATCCATTAAATATATATATAGCAATAGTAAAACGGAAGAAAATTGTCTATCCTTTTAGGACATTTCGAAATAACCTCACTTTTATGCAAGTGCATGAAAAAGCAGAATTGAATTGCGAGTGATTCAGTTTCTAAAAAACGATAACAGAGTAAAATGCAAGTACTTTTTGACAAAAAAAATATTTTCAAGATGCCGATATACTCACCTTACTCGAACGGATAATAATTTTTCAGCTTTTCAACTGTAATGGTTTTTGTTTCCGTGCATACGAGCCTATATATGGTTCCATAAATTATATAAAACTTTTTCATTATTTTTTAATATGTCTTATTGATAATTAAACAAAGTTATTTCCACCGTGGAAATTTTTTTTCAACACGGTATTAATCCATTACGTAAAGGTTTAAGTTATCACCGTTTACTATTGAACTTTTGATTAAAATAAATTAAGCAGTTAAATAACGGTGACATTTCAATTTTAATTTCTTTCTAAAAAGTAAAGCTTGCTTTTTAGAAGTATTAAATTATATTTTTCTAAAATGAAAATATCTAGCTTATACAGTTAATTTTATTTCACTTCCCAACGATACCGTTAAGTAAATTGATATTTTTTTAAAAATTAAAATTATACTTAATTACTACCACTTATTTAGAAAATAAATAAACTTTGTAGGAACTTTCTGCTCAAGCGATGCAAAGACTGCAAAATAAACGTAAAAAGAACTAAGCTCGTCTCTGGAAGTCATTCCATTTGCATAGCAAGAACCATTGGGCATTTCACAAAGTTTCGATTTTCAAAAAAAACTTAACTACTTAAGGAATATCAATACAAATATCCCATTTGAAACTCCCCTTTATGTTGGGTTTCTGGGGTACTTGACCCAACATTTAATCTAAGCCCAGAATCGTAAATGGCAGAACATACAGCTTAGAATAGAGCTTGGGATAAAATTTAAGAAGAGAAGAGAAAGAAAAAAGATTAGATTTTAACTTTCTTTATGAGAGAAATCTTTTTTAATGTAATAATTTAGGTTTTTGTTGTGAAGAAAAGCAATATTTTTTTGTTTACTGGATAGGATTGACATTTTTTATTGATGAAATAATTCTGGATATTAGAGTAGTCTTCAAAATACCCAAAAAAAATTAAACTTAAATCATTATATTCAGTATTATTAAAAATATTCATTAATAAATAAATAGTTAAAGCAATTTTGATATTATAAACTATGTATTCGTTTTCAAATTACTATACAATATTTGGTTTATTCTCATCTTTATGTTTATTGTGAAACACAGAAATGTTCCATTAATTTAAAGTAATATTTTAATTTTTATTATTTATTTAAAAAGTAATTGAATTTTAAAATATTTTTTTCATATATTATGAGACCTTTAATTTGCTTCTCATAACAAACATATTTTTTACTTTTTTATGCATAAGTTAAATTTCAGCAATTTTAAATTTATTTCTACTTTATTATTTGACCTATAAACGGCACAAGCCCACTTGATATAAATCTACATTAACCCAAGATTATTCATATTATTCATGCAACATAGTATGAAGTGTAATTGAATCTAAATCTCCCGTTACCACAATGCTTTTGAATTACAAATGTCTGTATTCAGGATTCACTCTTGCATTCATCAAAATTTATTTAAAATTAAATGTTGAGCAATTCTAGAAGTAAGCAATTATTTACTGAAGTGTTAAATTGAATCCACAACACTGAATCCTATTAATTGAAAATATTAATTCCTGATGAAATAATTGTAACAAACGCCGAATCGCCATGACTGTTTATAATAAATATGAACATGGAAAATTAAAGGTTGTTTGTGACAGATCCAGTGAATAAATCAAAAGAGCAATCTGGAGTCATTTATTAACGAAATTCACTTTAAACAACCTTTTATTTATTATAAAAGATAGGGAATAAGCCAATATTATGAAAATACTAAACTAGTAACATGCAAGTCATTTGTAAATTGTTAATTTTATGTGTAAAATTGAATTCTAATTTCTCATGTTTCATGTTGTGTGAGAATATTAACTCACCGCTTGTCTCAAAAATTTAAATTATTAAGCCGAATAAAATGGTATAAAACGATCACATGACTATCACATTAATCATGCATCGATATTTGGAAAAGGATGGTTTTATTTTCATCTCAAATTCGTATGAGATGAAAAGCTTTATGCCTAGGTTAGACTTTGGGCATAAATTCAGTTTAAACTGCTTTGAATGGTTATGGCAATGTTCAATTGTCAAATTTCAAAAAGCCATAATTATCTGATCATCTCAAAATCAACTAAGCTAAAAGACTTTTTTCCCATATATATATATATATATATATATATATATATATATATATATATATATATATAGGCAAACGCAATTTTCGAAAAATCTCCACTCTGTTCCACGTTGATTCCCATTTTCTTCTTTCTCTGTGCATCTTCGGACCTTAACTTCTTTCAATACTGAGACATTTGTGCCAAGTTCTAGCATTTTGGTTTTGATTAATCGCCAGATGTGACAACCGTCTTTATTATTTTCCAATAATCCTGAAAGCGGAGAAAATGATACCCAAAAATTGATAAATCATCAGTTTTCTGCCCATGCAGACTTTGCAGCATCAAAACCTCAAAGAAAGACAATATTTTTTTAAATGATAATAATAATAGCAATAACTTCATAATGAAAAATACTGATTTTATTGAAATGTATTTTTTTGAAAATTTATTAATCCCGCCCCCAAGACAAAGACTGAAGTTTTAGTTAAGGAGTGCGTAGATTTGACGACCTAAACTAATCTCGGATTGGACAAACAGTTCTTCTCCACTATTCTTCCTGATTTGGCATTCACCTCAATTTCTTCCAATCTGTTTCATTTGCTCTTTGGCGCTGCTTGGGTGCACATCTCTCTCTTAAGGGTATGTTCTAGACTTCTTATTTTGTTACTTGTTCATTTGCTAATATGGGTTTATTTTTTATTGTGTTTAGTATTTTGTGATATATGTTTTTTCTTCAATCTTGAATTTTATTTGGGAGTTTTTTCTTCTAATTGTCTTTTTTTTCTAATTGTCTTTTGTTTGTTTGTGCTATAAATTGATGCCTCCCTTCTACTTTAAAATTCGGAATTTTTCGGGTCATAGAAGAATTAATTTTTTAGACAATAGTCTAACACTTTACAGAAAAAAATTCCACTTTTTATTGGAATCCTTGCTTGATGGTGACCCTTGAGAAAATCATCAGGCCGGATTTCTCATTTTTTTCACTTACAAATATCTGTTTTTTATTCTTCTTA
>JAOUZG010005720.1:1393670-1417170 GCA_026289955.1 Argiope argentata | reverse complement strand
AAAGGATAAAGTGTACTAAAGATTAAGAAGAGATAGAATCAAATTATTAAAAAAAAATTAATGCAATTTATATTAAAAATATCTCTGAATAGAATTACTACATTCTGTGGACATACAGTATTTCTTTCCTTTAGATTTCCAAGAATTTGTAATTTGTAAAGGTTATAAAAGATGATTGCATTTATGTGTGAGTGTTTTGGGAAATCTAGTTGAAGAAGCATTCCCGCAGGAAATCAGTTGAGAAAGAGTTTCTCAACCTCTAGACTTCGTCGGTTGCTTAAGTTATAAAGAAATGAAATTTCATCAGATGCGAATCGAAAATGGTCTTTAAAATAGCATAATACGAAATAAATGTTTCATATCTTTAATATTAAAATGCTGTTGCCCAAGATAGCCTTAGGCATTAATTAATCAAACATTTCAGGGATTTCAACTAAAAATATCAAAGAATAATCTTTGAAGTGCACTATAAAAATTTATTTTCAGATTGTTGGAATATATTTCAAATAATAGTGAAATTTATTTCTTGCTAACATTTGATTTATTTTCTAATTAGAAAGCAACCTTTTATATGTAATACATATTTCATTTATGTTTTCTAAAAGGCAGATTTTAAATCTAAAAGGCTGAGTTTTGATTTCGATTTCAATTCTATATTTTTTGTTTCTATTTAATAATTTCACAATAACGTTTCATCAATTTCCTTTTTCGATTTGAAATGTGCATTAAATATTTAGAGAGTTTTAAATTGACATGACATTTAAGCATTTATTTATGCAATGACTCATGCTTTGTTTCAAAGTTGCCTTTTGAGCAAGATAAGGTGAATTTTGCAAATATTGTGCAATTCATTTCATTGTAAATAATAACAAATATCGCTCAAGAAAATTTCTTAAGCCTTTTTGCAAATTTTTTCATCAAAAATCTATTATTTAGCACTTTTTATGCATTTCTTATCTCTTACTTTTATGACTTAAATTTTCATCGCTAACAACTCTTTGCATTCCGATGGTGCCTCTGACTCACCATTCTAGATTGTGCATCATTTTGACGTTTTTTTATTTATTTTTCAACTGTAATTGTTAAAAACGTCTACTTAATGGTTAAGAGATGTAGATTAATTTTTCAAAGAAATTCAACTTAAAAGATTTATGTATATTTATTTTTCATTGCAATAAAAAAATCTTTGCATTAGGTGAATTATATTGCATCTAATTATTTTTCGGAATGCAAAGGGATAATTTTATAGTAAGGTTGATGATTCTTATCCAGATTGGAAATTAGGAAATCCTGTCAAGTATATGAGTCAAATATTTTAGGTAAAACATTGGTGTGCTATTTTTGTTAGGTCAAAGTCAGTATGGAACATTTAGGGACTATTTGACTTAGCTTTTGGTCTGAAATTCTCTCTTACGGAAGTCTATTACCTACCTAGAATATTATCAGTGAGAACTAATTTTCTTTAGTGTTTCTCTCGAAGGAAAATCCCCAATTGATCTTCTACGCAAAGACCAATTTGTTGCTATTTGGAGAACTATCAGTAGAAACTGATTCCTTTTTATGACTCGCTTAAAAAATTGAGCTTCCTATATACTATGATCAACGAGCTATTTGTTACTAAAGCTCTAATTCCCATCAAAAGCCATAGTTTCTTGCTCTGATTTGTGTTAATTAGTCATGCCATGACTTATCCTTTTAAGCTGCTTTTGGACGTAATAATAATATTAAATAATTTTCCAAAATTCTTCATTCTTTATTTGTTACTTAGCTTGCTTTGTGTTTTAAGATATATAGAATTGTATTCAAAGAAATATTTAAAATAATATACGGTTTTGAGATTATGTCAGTTCCTTTAGAATCGATAATTTTTTTTTCTTTGATTTCGCTTTCTTAGTTATGACATGACAAATCATCCTTAGCCGCTTATGGAAATTATATTATTAAATAATTTTCCAAAATTCTTCATATTTTATTTGCTACTCAGCTTGCCTTGTGTATTTAAGATATGTGGAATTATACTCAAAGAAATATTTCAAAGAATGTACAATTTTGAGATTATGTGTGTTTGAGGAAATGCCTTCTTTAGGTATGAATTTTCATACGTTTACATTTGCTAATATAATAAGAATAGTTTGACAGACATTTATTTGTTTTACTTCGAAAAGTTGCTACATTTTTAGGGGAGGCGTATCTCTATAACTTAACTTTCGAATTAATAGGCGAATAAAAGACTTTAAAGCGTAGCAGGTAAGTTTCAGTCAAAAACGATGTCAAGTTTATACTCGGCAAGTAATAAAACTGACATTATTCAGCGCATGCGCAGAAAGGAATTGATATATTTTTATCACATTTTCGTAAGATAAATTCAGGCATTTTATACTTCATTGTAAATTGCTGTTTTGGCGTTCATGAATCTTTGTTTCATAATGTATTGTCTTAAAATGAGGAAAATTTACACAAAGAAACATGGTGAAATAAAAAAAAATCACAATTTAATTAGGAAAGTTATAAAAATTCAACAACAAAAAAAACGTCGCATGAGAAAGAACATAGAGAAAAAAATTGTCGGAATTAATCTATAGTATGTGATAATTTTTTTACGCCAAAAAATTATGAATAAATAAAACACGCCAAATTTTATACACGCATGCGCAATAAGAAAATTACAATACAGAGTCATACTGTTGTTTTGTTGGGACATTTACTTGCCATCGACCAAACTGCAATTTTCAGCTTTCCTGCGCATGCGTTCTTACTGACCGTCCTATAACTGACCGAGTGTAAAACCAGCATGAAACAATTTTGATGTATAACAAAAAATCGTTTGCAATTATGTATTCTTTAACAGTAGTATTGCTTACCTTTCATGTTTCTTTTTATTCTTTGTTTTTAAATAAATTGCCGCTATCAGCATATATATGTGTATATATTATATAGAGAATTCTTCTTAAATTCGAGAACTTATGTCTTCAGATAATAATAATTTCAAAAATCATGAACTATTTTGAAAATCTTTACTTTTTTATTATTTATTTAAAATGTTCTTTTAATAATAAATATAAAACAAATTTTTTCCTTTGGCTTGCATTTACTGTGTGTGTATTTCATGAATTTCGCTTGTTTCTTAGGTTTAAATCATTTACAAGTCTCACAATTAGTTCATTAATATCTATTCTTTTAGTTTTAACACAGTCTCTAGTTATCATAATTCTGTTTACTTCATCAAAAAAATTGACCAAACCACTATTACAGAAACTAAAAAAAAAATAAGAATCTTAATATTATTTAGCACTAGCTTTTACCCGCGACTTCGTACGCGTGAAAGTTTTGATCTGTATATGTGAGAATTGACAGATTAAAATGTTATCAAAACCTTATGTTGAAATGAAAAACAGCTAAATAAAAATAAACGATTAAAAAACGATTAGAATTTTTTTTTAATTATTTTTATTCAGATGGAAAAGCTTTTCTGTCGGGAAATCCTATTTATAATAGATGATTACCGGAAATAGAAAAATAAAAACAAACGATTCAAACAGCTCAGGCAGGTGATTTCAGATTTTTTTGGCGGGAAAGTTAGTTTTTAATTAATAAAAACTTAACAGCAATATTAACCTGAATAAAAATTAGCCTGTGTTCTTCTGTAGACTATAATCTATCTATGTGCTAAATTCCATCTAATTTTCTGTAGCTGTTCTGGTGGGATTGACTTACATCATCCATCCATCCAAACTTTCACATTTACAATAGCAGTATAGATGAATACAGGATATAGAAAAATAAAAACAAACGATTCTAAAAGCTCAGACAGATAGATGTTTTCAGTTCTTTTTGGCGGAAAAGTTAGTTTTTAATTAATAAAAAATTAACCGCGCAATTAACCGGAATAAAAATTAACCTATGTTCTTCTGTAGGTTATAATCTATCTCTGTGCTAAATTTCATCCAATTTCCTTCAGCCGTTCTGGCGTGATTGAACTCCATCATCCATCCATCCATCCATCCATCCATACTTTCACATTTATAATAGTAGTATAAATATAAAACATAATGCAATTTCTAGTGTGTATTATTATGAAATGACTTTCTTTTAAATTGGAAATATAATTATATATTAATATAACACCTAAAATAAATAAAAAAAATATGCAAAATCAAAATAAATGTAAGAAGCAGGAGAAAGTTAATATGTCCATTCACAATGACCAAATCATATCTATAATACCAAACAAAATTCTGCAAAGTGTGTTTAACCCTGCAACAGCTTTAAGAAAATTCCCGCAAGATACTTATTGAGCCTCAATTTTAGCCTAATTGAAGAATTAAATAATGTATACCTGTATATTTCTTTCGGATACAACACAATGCTGCGTCTTTATTACTTTTTCGAAACGTAGATAAAATTGTAGTCCCAACTTCAAGATTAAAAGCCTAGAAGGCAACCGTCATTTTTTTTTCCTTTTACAGAAATGGGGCCATAAAACAATGCAGTAAACCACCTGGACAAAATTTTCCACTTTAAGTGCTCGTAACAGTGCTATAAAATCTCACTCCATCATAATCTACGGACAGGACGCAAACCTGGAATTTCTTACACTGTTAGCCCCGCGATTCCGGAGGATTTAAGAAAACCTGTAATTGCACGAAGGGGTGGAGTGGTGAAGAAAATGTTTGGGAAGATCTGTCTCGGCGACTGTAACGCGTGACAGTTTCGTATCGTTTTTCGATAAAATTGGTTTCATGGGCTTGTCAGCTGTGTTAACCCCTCGCTCCGTAGAAGAAGCGATAGAAGTCAGCGGCAAAGAAAATTCTGCGAATCAAACTTTTGAGTTTGTCAAGTTTGCAAGTGGGGTTTTGCTGTAACTAATTGCTCTGATTAGTTGAAAACTAGAAATAGGAGGGGCGCATTGGAAGATTTAGTTTTGTTGTGAATAAGTTCAAATATCGGGGGAAATGTACCGCTGTGTGTTCAAGAGAAAAAAAAGTAAAGAAATTGGAAATTAGTTCAAACTTTGGTACTTTTGTAATAAAAAAAGAGTAATTGTATACAATTTAAAAAATTATTTTATATCAGTAATATATGCTCATTTTGCAATGCATTTATTTGCATATATATATATATATATATATATATATATATATATATATATATATAATATATGGTTTTACACGTAACTTCGTACTCATGGAAAAGCACGCAACTAAAAATAATTTATTTACAGCGCGTACCTGAAATAAAGCAAAATATCAAATCGATATTTTTTTACTGACCTAGACTGAGAAAGCTACCACAAACTTATAAAATATATATTTTTTAAATTTTAATTAAAATGGAAACACAGTTCTCACCAATTACAATGCACGGTCGACGTATAAATTTTCTACTCCAAAAGGAATAACGCAAATGCGTGAATTTTCTACGCCAGTTCGGTTAACGTTATGAAGATTAGAAAATTTTAATTTCATTTATTCAATTTTTTTTAATTCAAAAATACTTCAAAAGGAATCCAAAAAATCAATGAACAGAATCGTTTGAAATAAACTGTTGAAAACATGTTAAGTTTACCCTCATTAGTGTGACGGAAAAACAGAAGCTTTATTCATTTGGCGGTGGAGAAATAAAGATTTTTGGTGGGAAAGTACAAAAAGTATTTTTTTACAAGTTTCTTCGCAATTTTATCATTTCTTTTATCTATAAGAACATTTCTCATGTCGTAATGAAAATATTTTTTTAAAAAATAGTCATTTGTCAAGCCGTTATCAGGTTTTGAGCTTAATAACACATTTAGAGATTAATTTTTATTTATATAGATATAAATAAGCATGTATATGCACTCAACAGAATTATATACTCAATAATGTAGGAAATTCAGCAGATAATAATTTATTTCCTTGTCGATGGTCTAAACAAAAAAATAAACCATCTTGTCAAAACATTTTTAATTAAAAAGGAATTTGACATATAAATTTTTAAAATTTAAATTTATTTTACAATAATACATTTCAATGTTTTGATTATTACATTTATATACATTCATTAAAATGATATAAAATATTTTTGTGCCGAAATTAGTTCGTTATTATAATATAATAAGGTTTTTTTTATATACATAAGTAAAATGTGATGAATCATAACAGGTACTACTGTTTCGGAAGAGGGTTTAAATTTTCCTGTAAATTATACTCTCCTTAATACATAATCACAAAGAAAAAAAAGAGGTTCATCATCACAAAATAGTGCATTCATGATTTTGAAAAATATTAATATTTCTGACATTCATAAAACCGATAAAGAAATTTACGAATTTCTTCTTTTTTAAAAATTTTAAACGAAATTCATTCGCAGTAAATTTATCTGACTGAAATATATTGAATACGATTACTACAAAACATAAAAATCTTGTTCCATAAAATTGAATACAAATATCTTTTATCTGAAATATAGATGTTTTTCGAATTTGGAAACAAATTCTTAAAAAGGAATGACAGTCAGAATATAAACGCGAGAAATTGAAAACGCGATGACTAAGAAAAATAAAATTTGTTTTATAATTTTAAAATCTAAATTACAAATTTGTATCAAATTTTGAAACAAATGTTCCAAAGCATCGGTCGTCTAATATTTTGTACTTTCTCGAATTTATAAACGGGATTATTTAAAATAAGGAAAGATTTAACCAAATGGAAATTAATATTTGATTTATTACTAAAATTTCAATTAATATTTCATTTGGTTTTTATTGCCGAAAAAAAAATATCCAAAATTCATGTGATTTACTTTATTTTATTAAATACTATAGCTTTTATTTTCCTCCTAGGTGTTCTGACAATAAAAATCTGAGCATTTACAGCTTTATCAAAGACATGCGCGCTTTAGATGGATTATCCTGGGAAGAATTCAAAATTGTTTTATGGAAGCCACTTAATCTGATTTATTTTATCTTAATTGAGGTGACATATAATTATTTAATTCAGAAAGATATTAATTTATATTCCAAATTAATCCTTTTACAAGATACATGTTTTGCATGTAATGAAATCTCATAATAAAACTCAAAATTTACCAGCCGCAAATAACACCGCAAAATTGAATGGAATTTTATAACATCTATTGTTATTCTAAAGTAAACATTTTTAATTTATTTTAGGAATTACGTCTTAAAACATTGCCTACAAATAAATATTATAACTGAATGAATGAAATATCTTTATTATGAAAGACGCGTCGTCTTATTAAATTGCCTTTCATTGGAAATATTATAAAATTCCTTTCTGTATTTAATTAACCAAATAGAAGAAATCAGAAATCTGTTATATCTTCTATTCCGCATGACCTAATATCCCATTATTAAAATAGTTCTACATATTCGTTTTATTACAATGAGATAGACTTATTTATACATGTTTAGTAACATAGAACAATGGCATAAAAGATCATTTACCATTCGATGTCTTTGTTTAAAAAAAGGATTCTTTAGCAACCGGAACATATTTGATTAAAAATATTTTACAATTGAGGGAACTCGGTATTTCAAATTGCCAGTTGGAAACCGGTTCTGTTTTAGTTTCTAAGAGAAGAATTCTTCCTTTCATTGGCGTAATTCAATTAATACGATCGAATGTTTGTTTTTAATTGAATTTAGGGGTTGCAATGATTTGTTTAGAGAAACATATTATCCGAACTTTGTTTGTTAAAGACATAAATTAGTAACTGTAGGATTTTCTAAATGTTCCGTTTAATGAATGTATTTAGTTTCATTTAGGAATTAGAAGAATGTCATGATTTCTGAATAACTTTTTTAAAAATATTTTCCTACAAAGATTCGTAGTTGTTGTCTAAATATATATATTGATAATTTTAAAAAAAGGTTTTTTGACCAAGATTATTTTATAATAGAAAAAGGTTTATGAATTTTCTCCAATTGATTCACGCTTTGCTTTTAATTTTAAAAATATAACCAATTTTAATTATCATTTTTTGGATTACTTTTCACTGTGTATATTTATATTTCTACTCAAAGGGTCTTCAACTATAAAAATTTGCTGAGCATTGAAAGAATCATGGAAAACAAGTAATATAAAAATAAAATAATCAATTTCTACTTAGATCAACAAAGCAAAATTGTATTTAAGTTACTTTTTATTAAATAATTACAATTAATATAAATAATTTATCAAATATTAAAAATTTACCTGTTCAAGTTCGTATCCGTTGAAAATAAATAAAAACAGACTCAGAACACACTCAATTGGAGTTGAATTTATAATGCCAAATGAGGATTCAACCCCAAATCAGACAACGCAACTGCATGAAAGTTCTATGCCAGTTAGGGTAACACAATATAGATGAGAAATTTTTAAATTTCTTTATTTTATATTATTTTAACTTGAAAGTACTTCAAAATGAGTTCGAAGTCGATTAATCAACATTAATTAATTTTAAGTGCGCGAAACATTAAGAAAATAAACAGATTCGTTTGAAATAATCGGCCGGAAACATGTTAAACCTAATCTCATTGGTGTCAGCGAAAAAAAAAATGAATGCGTTGCTTATTTGGCTGCGGGAAATGAAGAATTTTGGCAAGAAAGTTAGTTTCTAATTAATTAATAAAAATTAATGAATTAATATTTGAAAGAATTGTATTTATGTCAAATGTCATCAACAACAATTTAAAAAAAATACCTGAACTTGAGTGGATGAATAAAAAGTATTTTATTAACGACTGAAAATTTGAACAATATATAATATAGGTGGAGTATGAGCTAATAATCGGAATTGAATATACTGATAAAATTACTTATTATAATATCATCTTAATTTTTTTGATAGTTGATGCCCATTAAGTTGATAGTTGATGCCGTTTCCTGTAAAAGAGATCTATGAGACTGATCGGAGGCATCCCAGTATCGATTATAAGATTTTAGTTCAGTGGTTGCTTCTCGCTTCCATGTGCAAGGGTCACATTACTTTCACTCTCATAATAGGATGCTCCTTCAGTGAATGTCATTAAAACGCAATTTTAGTTTCTGCCTCCTATCTATGACGTTGACAGACATCTATATACTCTTAATATATCATCTTCTTGTTGGGAGATTTCTTTGTGTTTATAGTTAAAACACATCTCACAATAGTTTATTATTACTAACATCTGTGTTATGGTGAATGTGCATGTTGTGACCCCATCGACTTCGCAAAATCCTGCCCTTCCCAAATCCACCTCCGAAAACCCTCATCTTCGCTAGAAAGACTTTCGTATAAAAGAGTCCTTAATAATTCATTTTGTAAATAAAGAATCATAAACATGATTAGATTCCTAATTGATCAGGGAGAATTGTAACGGCTCGATTAAGCTCATCAAAATTTTAGAGTATCATTTAATATCACGCATTTTTGTAGTAAATCATTTTAACCCCTCAAGTTACTAATTTTTTTTTATTCCTTTGTACCGATTGAAGGTAGCGATACGAACCTGCGAAGCTAGGGCCTGTAGCCGAGTAACATAACCATAATACAAAAGTCTACTTCGGTATCGTAGATGTTATCTGGCTTGTAAAGCTAGCGCTACAGTACTCTCCCCACTAGTCAGTCGACAAAGAAGTGAACGATTTTGTATTGCGCCACGCGTTATGCAGAGCTGCTGATTGCTTGCTTCAAGTAAGTCTGACGATTTTGCTTTGCTTACTTGCTTGCATCAAGTGAGTTTGACGACTTAGTTTGTTTTGGCTGCAGGTAGATGGCGCCATGACTGTTGCAGAAAATTGAGTTGCTAAGGTCACCAATGTACCGATTAAAGGTCGCGGTACGAACCTGCGACGCTAGGGCCAGTAGTGGAGTAACATGACCGTAATACAAAAGTCGACTTCGGTATCGTAGATGTTATCTGGCTTATAAGGCTAGCGCTACACCTTCATATTTTTATTCACACTGCACATTGATGTTAATTCATTCATTTTTGTTGTACTCCAGATCTTCATTCAAATTTTATCATTTATTGTTACGATTAATATCTGTGTATTTTGTAGTTTGTATGTTTCTTTCTAATAGATTACTGTGTTTTTTGTTTGTTTGTTTTTAATAAAGTCCATCTACATCTATACCAAATTGGAACATGAGCCCTAGAAACGGTGGTGTGATGTTGTACTAAGTGTTAAGTTTTAAGTCATCGAAATTAAATTTTCTTCGTAATTATAACATGTTTATATGTCTTTATCATCTCGCTAATATGATTATTCAATTATTTATTAGTACGATGGCGTGCAAAGGATGCCCTAAAATTACGAATAATTTAGGTGCGCCACCGTTTGTGCAGTAAAGTTTGCTGGTAACTCTAATAAAAAAACGACAGCTGATAGTTTAGAGTTAGTAAAATCGGGAGCATTACCCGATAATACAATGTGTTAATGCATGTTTTAATTAAATAAAACAAACCATTTTTTCTATAAATTAGTTTATTGTTATTGAAGATTAAACTACATAGGATAGGTTTATGTATGAAAAAGCACATAGAGCAAATATCCTTCTGAGTTTACTGCTACATATACATTCTTTTTTTTAAACGTCCCTTGGCCATTTTGCACAAATGTGGTTGAATTTCCTCCTTCTATGTACGTATGCGAATGTCCATGTTGAAATAAACCTTTGGTCTCCTAACATCAAAAAAACTCCTTCATTGGAGTTAAGTTATACGATATAGTAGGCCATTCTCAAATTTCTTAACTGTTGTCGAGAACTATTCCTTATTTTTGAAACTAATTTTAGTAATGAAAATTAGTTATAACGTGTAACACTCCATTCGTACTATCCAAAAAGTATCTACTACGAATTGTTTTTTTAAATAGGGTTTTATCACTTACTACATAAAATGGTGACAAATTTCAATTATGTTTTAATTTTCCGACACTCTTTATTATTTATGACGTAATACAAAAAAATATCCATACAGTTAAATTATAGTAAGTCTTAACTTTCAACTATATGCAGAGAGATGAAAACATTTTCCTACGTCTTTCTAAAATTTCTAGTTTAAGAAAAGATCTTTAGTTATACATGATCATATTAAAAAGCTAAAACTTTTCTTCAATAATAAATATTCTTAAAGAGTGTAATTTTCTCAAAACTAGCTATAATTTAAACTCACCATTGCTTTGTGATATTCTTTTCTTAAAAAATAAATATCTAAAAAGTAATTTTAGATAAAAGCAAATTTGAAAAATTTTGTTGCGAAGAGTATCACTTTTATCTTCCATTATCTACATTATGCAGAAATTCGCTTAGAAACTGTATTTTCTTATATTTCCCTTGAGCGGCAAATATATATTATACTACTATTATTAAATAATGCTTTGTTGGAAGAAAATAAAATTTATCATATAAAAATAGCATAAAATAAAATTTATTTTCATCGGAAGATAGAAAATTTGAATTAAAATATTTTTTTGTTTTATAGAAATGAATTACATTATGTTTATTTTCCTTTTTAATTTTCAACTATTCAATTACATAAGATTGAAGAAAATTACTTAATAAAAATTATTTTCAAACTCTTTTTTTTTATTATTTTTTATCTAAAATTTTGATGCTTAAAATTTAAAAAAAATTTTTAAAGGTCCCAAATCTTATATTTTTATTTCCTACTACCCTGTCAGAACAGGATGTTGTTTTGGGGGTGAGGTTTTTGGCGTTAGCAATAATCCGTGGATGAAAAAAAAAAAATATTACCTGTACGAGCATCTCAAAAAGTCAGCTTTTAATAACTCGTTGCCATTACATTTACAAAAGCTGTGGTTAAAAATAAACAAATTAATTATTACAGCAATTAAAACTTAGAAAAATGTCAACGTGATTACGTGATTTTCCAAATTATTAAGTGATTATATGAACTGAAATAAAGAGGAAATGTGGTATTATTTTATACAATGAATGCAAAAAGAAGTTTTTTGGATCGTTTGCAATTTTTAAAATGACTTATTCGATGAAACAATTAAAAGGCATAAAAATATAATTTAACTTGCACGAGCACGTGGTGCTTGGCCGTTGAAGAAATTATATACTGACATGATACATTGAAATAAGCATTTCATATTTCATTTTAATCTTCTTTATTTATTATTTTATTGTTAATTAGTATTACGTGGTGTTTAAAAATTACATGGTAAAAACGTATCTTTTTGCATATTAATAAATATTTCGATCAAAATAAGCAAATAACTAAATAAATTTAAAATTATTGTTAATTACATAAGAATTATATAATTTTTTCCCATATTTAAAAATGTCAGAAATTTGCATTAATATCTTAAGTATCCACGAAAAGGGAAATATTTTGTATAATTTTTCTATTTACACAAAATTAATCAAAATGGAAGTTCTTTTTCAAAGTTTAACCATGCTACAGAAATTTATCACATTTGATAATTATTTCAATTTTCATAAAATAAAGAATTTGAGTTTTAAATGGAATCCTATCAAATGTCGTGTTTGATACCTTCTTTTTAAATGATATTTATCAAATTTTTAATAGAATTGTTTTTAAATTCTCCACTTATAATGACAATATTAGTGATAATATAACCTTCCAGTGATCAGACCTTAATGATTATTGATGGAGATCTTAATACCTCAGTAATATATAGATAAATCGGCGAAATGATTGTTAGACAACTGCTACTTTGATGGCCAAAACTGTTAAATAATTTTATTCCATTTCTTATTGAGGATTTTAGGGAATATAAAATGCATGTGCTTCCATGCCTTTCTATTGGTCTTAAAATCCGTTTCATTGCATTTATTGCCGGCATCAACATTTTAATAGTGGTTTCCAAACGCAAGGATAAAAGTTGGGTTGGATAAATTTAGCAAGTAAAAATAATAATTTTAGAAATTCGAAAAAAAGAAATATTGACAGCAAATTTTATAAAAATTCGAATAATTTCGAACTGTCAGTTTATTTTGGAATTATAAAATTATTCCAAATTATTAAGTTATTTTGGAATTCGTAGATTATTTCAAATTATCTGGTATTTTCGAAGATTATTTCAAATTATCCGGTGTTTTCGAAGATTATTTCAAATTATCCGGTGTTTTCGAAGATTATTTCAAATTATCCGGTGTTTTCGAAGATTATTTCAAATTATCAGGTGTTTTCGAAGATTATTTCAAATTATCAGGTATTTTCACAGATTATTTTAAATTATCAAGTATTTTCGATGAATATTTCAAATTGTCAGGTGTTTTCGAAGAATATTTCACATTATCAGGTGATTTCGAAAATTATTTGAAATAGTCAGGTTATATTCGAAATTAAATATTATATTCGTTATTAAAAAGATATAAATTTTGAAATGATTTGGCAAATTTAATTTTATTTCAAGTTCAATCTGATCAGATATAAATTTTGAAAATAATTATCCATAGTAAAATATTCTATAAGTTTAAAATTTTAAATTAATTATTCAAATTATGTAAAATTTTAATTCAAAAGAAATAAGAATTAACAAAAGGAAACTATCTATGATTGTTGGCTCCAAATTATTGGTTGAAATCGTTTGGGTACTAATGATGATAGGTCATAATTCCTTAGGGAAGAGTTGTACCGTGGCCGGTGATTCTCTTCAGGACTCAACTACAGTTTCCGCCAGAGTGACTGTATTGACATTCAGATTTTTCTATGTACTTTCGGGTGGCTTGGAAAAACCGGTTGTACTTCATTTCATTTGACAAAAACCAATTTCTCAAGCAAATAAACAATTTTAAGTTTCCAGTTTTGTTAACAAATTTTAAATAGAATAAATATTGGATTGCTTTGTTTTTTGAAATTAATAGAACAATAATGTTGCATTTTTTTTTATTTAACTTGAAATTTTAACATTATAATTAGCACAAAATCTTCCATAGTCTGCTCATATCTTTCTTCTAACTGCTAATATATATATATATTCAACTATTTAATAAAAAATTAAATAAATCATTTATTTAAAAATTAAAAAAATTAAATTAATTAAATTAAAATTAATTTTACCCATTAAAAATAAAAAAAATTAATTAAATAAAAATTAACTCCATTTTAAAATAAATAAAAAATTAAATTAATAAATCTAATTAAAAAATTTAATTATATAATATACATATAAGATTAAATAAATTAAATAAATAAAAATTAAATTAAATATTTTCATCTATTAAAAAAATATAAAAAAATTAAATTAAAATTAAACTAAATTAATCGTTAACGTTAATTTAATTTATTCATACAAATGTATTAACATTCATTAATTTGTGTTTTTTTGCAATTCATATTTTACACATATTTCTGGAGTTTGCATGCAATTTTGCATTTACTTCCTGCGATAGAATATTAATTCCTTTTATCCATTTTCCAATAATTTATAAGCGAACATTATTTCTATTGGGGCTGCTTTGCTTTTTTAATGAACCTGTCAGAAAATTCTTAAAGTAAGTTTAGCTAAATTGCGATGGACAAGTTTGAATGCATTTTCCTAAATTAAGCTGTCAGCCTAAGCTAAATTAATTATAATTCATTGCGGTTTTTAAAGGTTATTGGACCTAAATGGGAAGGATTAGATATTCTATCATTAGAAACGTAATTATTCAAAATTAAGTCATTGATTATGGTTTGTTTTGTGTTTTGAGATTCTTTAGAACATAATGATATTTATGCGTTACTTAAGGCATTATTTAATTATGGCCTTCATAATTAACTTATTATTTTTTTATCTTGTTGGCAACTTCTATTGAAAGTCTATAATATTTCAACTTAAATCCTATAAATTATTTTTGTGTGAAATGAAGGAGGAGGAAGCATTTTTTCCACTTCCACAAAAATATCCTTTATTCTTTATTAATTTATCATATAAAAATAATTCATATTTGTGATATTTTATTCGAGCTATTTATTTAACGAACACGAAATTGTATTGATATTATTGATATTTAACAGCATCATTAATAATGTAAAATATTATTATTCCTAAAGTGCATTAATAAAGGAGTATTAAGATTATTTCCAGTCGGAAAGATATAATTTCATTGTTACAACAATATTAAATCTATAACTAGTTTTTAGTTACATTGTTTGAAAACGAAACGATTTTAGCCATGAAATCATATCACAATGTTAAATATTTTGTTAAAATATCTTTGTAAAATTTCTTTATTTAGACCCAAATGCTGTATAAATTAACTTTTTCTTCTCATATAGCCTAGTACTTATAATGAATTATTAATTTGACAAGACTTTATCCTCCAGAGATAATTGGTCAACGAAATCTCTAACTATATTGAGCGTAGTCTTTCTCCACTTTGTGTTGTATGGCAGCTTGCGTTATTAATAACTTTATCAATGGTTATTTGAATTTTGGGGCTAGTTTGTCCCCCGGAATAAATGATTATATTTAATTTTAGTTAGATCGCATTAGTCGCATTTAAGATTCACCAGATTAAAAACATAGTCGTGTTGTTTTAATTTTCTTACTTATTTTCGGTCTTTTAATACATGAAACTTTACAATGGAGGCCAGTCCCATGGCAACATACTGTATTAAAAACTTAAATGTCTAGTTTATTAATCTTCTAAAATTCCCAATATAATAATCACAATCTGTTTTTTTTCTTCATTTCCCATATTTCGTTATTTTTTTTATAAATTATACCTTCTTGAAATAGAATGTTCCCATGTTCTCATCATTCTCAATTTCCTAGTGTTTTCGATTTTATTATTGTTCCCCTTAGAATTGTGTATCCTGCAATTCAATATTATTGTGTAGTATGTCTTAAGTGATAGTATTAAAATGTTCTATAATATTAAGAAAATATTTAGAAAAATACTCTTAAAAAATTTGCACCATTTTAAATAGATAAATTAATTTTTTCAAATGTGTATCCTAAATATTTTTTTTTACTTTATATAGAACTAATTCACATATTTGTGTTTAAGAATGAAGTATAATTGTTATCACAATTGTTTATAAATCAACGATATCCTTATATGGTACTGACCATTTTTGTTTATTAAATGGACAAATTAAAGTAATATTAATTAAAGCTATGTTACATACAGACACGTTTGAAGCATTAATTTCTTATCAAAGACGTAAGCAAATTTTACTAATAGCATTTTTCGACACGGTTTGTATTTGCTATTATGACACAGCACTGGATGGCACCGTATTATCTATGTAGACAATGTGTAGTCCCCGGAGCGATAACCAAGGCCACCCCATCTTCCATTGCTGGTTCTAATCTGCTACATTTTTAACTGATCTATTAAATTATTTACGTTCCACAGTTTTAATTATTATATTTCTCGTGAAATATTCTGCCTCATAAAGATGATTAATTTCTGCTATTAGATATAATTAAAATTAATATAATTTAAAAGTTTTTTTTACCGTTTTTATTGTATATCAGAAAGGTTTACAAGTAATTACAAATGATAAGATTTTATAAAACAAAATTTTAATTCTTACGGTAGGTTTGGTACAACATAATCAAGAATGCCTTTTGCGCCACTTCACACCAAAAGTTCAATCAACCTAACCATTCCTTTTCTATACCAAAGTAGATATTTTAACTAACAAGAAACAAACAACGAAATAGTTTCCTTGTTTTTTTTTATTTCAATAAAATTGGATAATTCTATAAAATTATTGACTTAATTTTTAAATACAATAATATTTTCAATACCTGATAGTATCTAAGGGAGTAAAAATTAAATTTCAAATGGGATGACCGTGATTTTAAGAATTAACCTCTTGATATACGAATTCATTTAACTTTCTAATTAGATAACTCATCCTATTTTGGTAATTTATTGTTAATTTGATTTTTTAAAATAATATATGGAGCATTTGGGATACCAAATTGTTTCATATTGATTTTTTCTTATTTAAATACTTAATTCTGTGGCTTAGTTGCAGACTTGAAAATAAAAATTCAGTAATTCGATGCGCGTGTCAGACACGTCATTGTAGTCGAAGTGGTTAATTCTCCTAAAAACATTTTATATATAAAAGGACTCTTTACAATGGTAATCTTGTCATTGACATTTTTGAAATGCATTTTGTTAAGCTCACCTGTTAGCATCATATTACAAGTTTGAAATCTTCTAATGTTTCAAAACTACGAATAAAATTTATCTAAATTTAATTTTAAAAATATGAAACCTTGAGCTCAAGCTTTTATATTTTCCTTTTCAGTTTTTATTTGGTGTACACGTTGGCATCTTTCCCGGTTAGCAACGTAGTGCTCGCTGTTATGTAATATTTTTTTTTTTCACTATCTTCGTCCACGACAGTTCCGTTAATTTAGCACAGAGTGTTTCGGAGAAAAATTTAATCGAGTAATGCAGTTTAGATCGAAGCGAGATATTTAATTCGCTGAGAGCACAAGCATCCTTTTCTGCCGTCTGTAGCTGAAATTCCGATTCGGAATTTCAAGCTTTCTCTGGATGGGAAATTCGATTCGTGGACGAATCCGAAATTCCACAAATAACCTAATAAAAACGCTTTTGCTGACGATAAACCGTAGGTGCCCCAAATAGAATGGAGAGTAATTTAACTCAACAACACAATGAACTTCCTTTTTTTGTATATGTGTTCAATTAACAGATGCTATTCGAAGAAACACTTCAACTATTTGTAATCTTTTCAAGAGACGGTGTGCGTCTTTAAAATCTATGTTCTCGAGATGCTATACAATTCTCAATTCTATGTTCTCGAGATGAAATACTTTTTGATTAATTCATTTATCGTGAGTCTTATAAACAAGATAAATTAAGTGATGGCATATAATGCCTGTCAAAAAAGTATTGGGACTCGTTACCAGTCCGTAGATTCTTATCATAATATTCTACTTAAAAATATAAATAAAACAAAAGTAAAGATTTAAGTATATATAAAAATAATATATATATAAAATAAGTATATATAAAAATAATATTCATCATTATAATTCAAATAAAACTATCATATTAATGCAATAATGGTTATGAGTGAAAATAAAAGAAATCAAGTAAAAAAAAAACATACTCAAAAATGTATTGGAACACGTTACCAGTTCATAGAATCTTACCATAATATTCTACTTAAATGTACAAATAAAACAAAAATAAGGATATGAATATAAATAAAAATAATATTCATCATTATAATTCAAATAAAACTAACATATTAATGCAATTATGGTTATAATTGAAAATAAAAGAAATCAAGTAAAAAACATGTTCAGAAAAGTATTGGAACAAGTTACCAGTTCATAGATTCTGATAATATTCTACTTAAAAGTACAAACAAAAATAAAAAGATGAATATTATTTTTATATGTTCTTATCATTATAATTCAAACAAGACTCTCATATTAAGGCAATTTGGTTATAATTGAAAATAAAAGAAATCAAGTAAAAAAACATGCTCGAAAGAGTATTGGAACACATTATCAGGTTATAGATTCTTATGATGATATTAACTCGATCGATAACTCGAACCCGGGACGCCTAAATCAAGATGAAGACGCGCTACCTCTCTGTCAGTGTGCCGGCGCTTTGAGAATGTAGAGATAGACATATTTATTCATTGTATCATCAATAAAATGCATGTTCCTGACACTGGTGTTTACCCTAAAACCTCAAATTATTTAATTGCCACCTTCATATATGATTGTAGACCATACATTTTTGATATGCTTTGCTGTATTTAGTTTGCACCAAACGTTTTGTTTGCCATCCCTTCTGAATATGCCATATTTTCTTTAATCAACAAAAACTAAGTTTTTTTAAAGTTCTTTCGGTTGATTTTTCATCCTTTTTAACAAATGCCAGCATAGCTTGTCGATTTCCTTTGGTGATTTAGGCCTTGCTTTGAGGTTCTCTGCCATAAGATTTTCTTCAAACCTTTCTGACAGCCTTAGGATTTACAGATTTTTTGAACTTGATTTTACATTGCATAGCCAATTTTACTGCACTAGTTTATGTATTAAAAGGAATTTGCTCTACAATTCGCCTCATTTCATACTCCTTAAATGTACTTGAATGCCCTGATTTTTGCTTGTTTTCAATACTATTTGTTCTCTTAGACCTATGAATAATGCCAAACTCAATTTCAAGATATTTTCAATGCAACTAACTGATTTTCCTCTTTTATAATGAACTATTACAAGATATCACACATCAACTGATATATCTCATTTTTTTTTGCTATGAGAAATCTTATCTGCCGAATTTTTTGCGTTTAAAATTATAGTCTAAAAATGGTTGTGAATTCAGTTCTATGTACTTGCAATAGGATTTTTAAATTCTTTATTTCAAATGTGTCCCAATCATTTTTTGACTTCAATTTTTTTTGTCTTTGAGTTATTATTGAAAATTTGAATCAATTTCTAACTTTAAAAAACCATAAAATTTTGTTTTTAATATTGAATTTTGAATTCTTTATTTCAAATGTGCTCCAATAATTTTTTGACTTCAATTTTTTTGTCTTTGAATTATATGTGAAATTCTAAATCAAATTTTAACTTCAAAATACCATAAAATGTTCCTTTCAAATTATGCAACAAAAATTAAAATATTTTTTCATTCATTTTTCTTTTATTTTAATGCGATGAATTATTTTATAAACATCTTTGTAGATATTCATGCTAAGCGTCTCAATATTTTTTGGGGATTGTGCATTTCTTTCAACACAAGGCTTTGAATAATTTTTCAATTTTTAACTTCTTAACTTCTCTAGGCGCAGTATGACCATGTCTGGTTTTGGCGCCAGTAAAAACTATCAAACTTCTCTACTTTATTGACAATCAAATATCAAAAATATTTTGATGACCATAAATGTATTGCTTTTCTGAGACTTTTCCATATTTATTTTTATTGATGTCGGAAAATGTTGAAGCTACCATAAATGGAGCTAAGCGAGATAGCAATTAAATTTTTTAGCATATTTGATCCGTGAGGATTTCGAGTTAAACTATGCCCAATTTCTAGCATTAATTTTTTTTATTTTATTGCATCCCAATTTCATTTCTTTTTTATCTTCAAACGAGTCTTTTTTTTCCTATAAAATTGAAATCTATTTTTAATCGATATTCATTTGAGGCACTAGCTTTTAATGGTCGTATATTTCTACCAAAATTAAATATTTTATGTGCAACAGGAATTAAAAAATATTCAATTCTTTAAATAATACAACAACATTTTGAAAATATTCCTTATTTTCAAAATATTTATTTATTTATTAACATACACAGTTATATCATAAAATACTTGGGAAAAATGGTGAAAAAATGTAATTATACGTAAGCATTTATAATTACATTTGAAGCACTAACTTTTTGTTGTCCTATATTTCTACCAAAATTATGTCTTTTGTTAAGTGTAACAGAAATTAAAAAAATATTCAATTCATTAAATAGTACAACAATATTTATAAAACATTCATTTATTAACATACACAATCCTATGATAAAATACTTGGGAAAAATGGTGAAAAATGTAATTATACGCAATAAACTTACCTTATACCTCTAAAATTAACGAAATTTCATCTAAAATGGTAAATTATGTAGTATTTTTGTAAGTGAAGTGGTTAAATTGCTGCCTTTAGAGTTTTTCTTTTTTTGTTGCATGGCATTTAATATTATTTTATTTTTTGTAATATATTTATTATTTCAAAATTTCTAAACAGATATTTAACAGTTACATAAATTGACCCCCTGATTTGTGAATTGTTTAGCTTCTTAATCAATTTATCAAATGATATTCTATAAGAGATATTATAGTTTCAATTCCTAAAATACGATATAGAGCACTTGAGATATTGAATCCGTTCCAAGTGATTTTTGCATTTTAAATGACATATTACTTTTACTGAATAAAATATCAAAATACCGAAAATGTAGCAATCAGGAGCACGTGCATGACCTTTCAAGGTAAATGAATGAATTAATATTGTTAGATTGATTATTTAGAAGGACACAAATTTTACTATATATCCTGATAAGAATTATTCGATGAATATTATCTGTTTCCAATAATATTTATTCAGGTTCATGTACAATAAAAGAAATAAGAAACAATTATATATTTCCAATATATATTTTTTCCAGTTCTTACACGAAAAATATTTAAGAAGCATTTAAATTCAGAATTAAAATATATGACTTTTACACATGATACGAGCACTTCCTATTTGCTATTTCCTTGCATCTATATGTTTTTTAACAAAATATTTAAATGTATTATGGCATAATATCTTACTATGATTGGAATTTGATTGCATTTCTTAAATTTTATCTATCCAAGAAGGTAATAAGAAACCATATTAGTATATCACTTAGCTTTATGTAAAAATAAATCAGAAAGACTTGGAAAAGTACTTTTGACTTGATTATTATTTAAGGTAAAGCCAGATAACCTAGTGCGACTTGATGAAGCTGCAAATCAAGAGGGAATTTTGTCGAAATGTTATGGATTTTTCCTTTGATAGGGAAATAGTTGGATTTCAGTAGCGGAATAATTCAATTTGTGTACTTTGATCTTCTTCGCTCCGATGAGTCAGTTGAAAGTAAACTGATTCATCAGCTACTTTCTTCTGTATATAATCTAATTTTGTTGAGAATATCGATGTAGTTGAAAGCTAGCTATAGTCTTTCTTAATGAAACATATGATAATAAGGGAATGTAAGCAATAATTAACTTGTTATTAATTATAAAGGCATCTACGCATGTAATAAAACGTGAAGATTGGTGGGTTGGAAGAATTGAATAGAAATTCTTTCTTTTTTAAGTTTAAAAAAATTCTTTTTAGTTATAAAAATAAAAATTCGTTTTCCTTAAATTACTTACCTTTAAACATTACACAAATTTTTAACCATTCAAGCAATGAATTAAATATAGCGAACGATAAATCAAATCACACTACTCATGTCAAGAAATAAATAGAAGTCTGAAAGAGCAACATCTGGTGAAACCGGTGGGCAGGTCAAAACTTCGCAGCTAAGCTATTGTAAGGATTGTTTGACCTTACGACGATGAGCCTTTTTTTACATTTCAAAATGGCCTTGTCCTGTGATTTGATACATTCTGAATGTTTCTCTTTTTCAATGCTGTGCTCTAATTGGTCAACTGTATATCATCAATAATAGTTTGGTTGGATTTCAATGGTTCATCAGTGACCTCTTGCTCTTTATCATGTGCATTGCAATTAAAAGTTTACATTGCTTTGTCATATTTTGAATGTTTCTTTTTTAATACTCTGTTCTAATTGGTCAACGTTATCTCCTCAGTGATAGTTTGATTTGATTTCAACCGTTCATCCGTGTACTTTTGCTCTTTTTTATGTGCATTGAAATGAACATCATTTTACATCGCTGAAAACGCATTTCACAAATTGTATTTTAAGGGCTGTATTTATTAAACTATTCCGGAAGCCCACATTCCATGGCGTTTGTCGAAATTTTAAAATATAACTTTTTTGCTTTATTTACAAGAAAATATTAATATTATCTTTATTTGTTAAAAATAGGTGGAATCATATTTAAGTTTTCAATAATTAAAAATTGCTTGAAAACCGTTTAAAGAGTCTTTAAATATGAAAATTAAAATTTTCATCATTTCTTTTTACGTTTAAAATGCGTGAGTGGAAATTGGAACTAGTTTTAGAAATATTTTATTCTTTCAGCCTTCTTATGAAAAAAAGAATTGCGCCGGCTTTCTGGCATAGAGGTAGGCGTCTTCCTCGTGTTCTGGGAGTCCTAGGTTCGAGTTCCGGTTCAAGCATGGTTGTTCTTCTGTGTTCTATCTGTGAGATGTGTGACCATGCCCCCCTGTAAAAAGGGGCTGTGCAAGCAAATGTGCTGAGTGTGTAGCTCAGTCGTACTCTTGGCCCTAATTGGCGCTGCTTCAAAACAAGAGACGTTTCTTCTGGTTTAAATCTGCTGTTTCATAGCGGAGGGCTTGCCCATATGCAAGTGCCATAAGTAACAACAGCAGCAGCAACAAAAATGAGTTGTTTATATTTTCTTGAAAGTATTTTCTTTTCTTTGTTATTAGTGTCATAGACAAAGAAATGAAAGAGCTGTATAGAATAAATAAGCGAATGAATTTTGATTTTTGCATCAAACTTCTAGATTCCTTTTATTATTATTAAACTATGGGGATTAATATCTCTAAAGTTCATTGATTGTATGATGCATCTTTTGAAACGGCACAGGTTCCTAAAACGTTCAATTTTAAAAACTCTTATTTCAACTTATTCAACTTTCGATTTATTTGCTTTACTTATTTTATTTATTATACTTTTTCTCAATTACACTTATCTTAAAATGAGTCATAGATTTCATAAAAATTTTTATACTTATTTTAAAATGAGTCATAGATTTCAAAATAATTATTATACTTATCTTAAAATTAGACATAGATTCCAAAAAAATTTATTACAATTACCTTAAAATGAGTCATAGATTCCAAAAAAGGTTTATTATTCTTATCTTACAAT
>JAOUZG010005720.1:1368508-1379014 GCA_026289955.1 Argiope argentata | reverse complement strand
ACAAAAACGTGTCTTAAACACAAATTCAATTTTTGAATATTATTAATGCACTCTAGGATAAATCGCCAAATAACTCGCCTAGAAGGCAAGCTAGATTCACACTTAACACACATATATCTTAAAACAAATACGAGTTTTGGATATTATAAATGTACAAGGAATAATCGCCAAATAACTCGCCAAGGAGATAGTTATATAAGCCTGACAAGCTAATTATAAAATATAAGAGAACTCCTCATGCTGGTTATAGTTATTATTGCACTTTTGTCTTTTAAGTATGGCAACCCTTTGAGGTTATTTATGATTTTAGGCTTCAAAAAGTGGTTTATATGCATTTTTTCCATTGCTTGTTCTATTACCAAACTTCCATTGGTTGTTCTATTGTTTTGATAGTTAGTGACTACTAAGTATCTTCTTAGTTTGTAGGCTCACTAACAAAATAATTTAATTTAATTAATAATTAATAGCATATTAATTTATCAATTTAATATGCGGAAAGATCGTTACTTTTTAATTTAATACACTTGTACAACAATTTAATTACCAAACATAATAAATTATACAGTATAAATCTTTCATGCTATATTTCATTGAAATAAATTGCATGATTAAAACTTTTAAACATCGAAACTTAAATATATTGTGCAGTCAGAACTATTATTTCGCATTATGTGGAAACATTACATTAATGTGTTGAAAGTGTTTAATACACAGAAGAGAGCAAACAAATAAAACTACTCTGTTTCGGGTTATGCAAACTACATTATGCACTCATTTTATAAAGCTTGGAATACGCGTGTTATTATTCATAATAAACAACAGTTAATTTGATTTATGCTAATAGCATTGGTTTCCAAACAGAGCAGCCAGCTCTGAACAATGGTCATTTATCTAAATGAAGTTTTACATTATTTTCATTTACGCTTCTCGAAAAAGAATTTGCATGATCTTCCATTCCATTCTATTTACGTGTTGTTTTAACAAATGAGACTGAATCAGTGCTTTCAAATCTTTGTACCTGCTATAAATTACTTCCGAAGATTAACAGCATTTTGTAATTCTTGCAATTCAAAATAAAGTGTTTGCATGTATGATTTAAAGTATAAGAAAGCAAATGTATGATTACCAAAACCTAAGATAATAAGTCCTTTAGAATTTTATCATTTGAAAAAAAGATACAAAATAAAAATCATACGAAATATAATACTAACGCCGTTTGCGTATGAACTGTAAAAAGGAATATTGGTTTATTTAATTTAAATTTCTGAGGGATTGACCATGCAATTGGGGCAAGATATTGTTGCCAAATTGGCTGCGTTGTCCCAGGTAGGCTCTATGTACTTGCAATGTATTCCCTCTCATGTTGGCATCCATGGCAATGATGTCGCAGATCGACTTGCCGTGGAAGGTAGTAAACTCTCTACTCCTCCATCATCTGTTTTAAAAGTCTCAGAGATTCATTCCATGTTTATTGACAAAGTAAAATCAATTTGGAGGATTCCTCCTGAACACGATTGGTACGTAGCAGTGCGCCCTGGTTTATCTTTGCAGAACACCCGCTCAAGACTTGCCCAATCTGCCTTAGCTAGGCTAAGGTTTGACCACATTATAAGTCTGGTCTTCGATGATCCTAACATAACCTTTTACCACTTGCCCTTGCTTGGCTATTGCCTCTCCCTCTCATATTATTTCTTGTATCGGCGCCTCTGAGAGGCAACTATCGAATGAGAGCGAGAGTGTCTTTGACCTTTTGGTGCGACACGATCTTTTGGACTTGGTATAGGGGTCTAGATCAAGGGGATCAGCAACAACAATAACAACAAATATCTCATACATAATAAGGTTTCCATGATTGTAATGGTCAATATTCCGTGTAATATCCCATTTAAAATATCAAGTATCACTCTTATTCACTTGCTTAGTTCGCCAAATGAAAAACGATGGGCGCTATTTCATCAACAATTTTGCTGCTAATGCTTTCAGAACTCATAAATATAATTTGACCTTTCTATATTTTATTTCATAATATTTTTAACATTTCCCCATTTTACTATATCCTAAATATGATTAATATATATAAAAGACAATTCTCTTCCATTCGCAGCCATCTTTAATTGCTTAGAAGTTACCTATGTTTGTAAATTGGAGAATGATGCAATATTTTCACATTACAATGGCGTTAAGAGTTTCAGCGTTTGAGTAACCCGTTTCAAACTAAACGTTGTCCTTTACGATAGTATAATTTCATTTTATTAACCTTTGTACAAACTATCCAGATAATTAGAAAAAGTTTCCTTCAATTACAATCGTAGATGAAATAATTCCAACCGAATATAAAATAAAATACTGCTAATGATTTGAATTGCATCGAAATACAGGGTGTTCATTAATTATCGTCGGTGTTTCCGTACCTCATAACTTTCAAATAAAAAAAAATATTACGCAAAAACTGATTACGCATTCGTAAATTACAACTCAAAGAATCTTATTAATGATATTAAAGTGTAAAGCTTGCACAATTTGCACTTTGTAGACACTCAGTTGAAGGCGGTTATGGAGAACGTTCCATATCATCTTATGCTACATATGTAACTGCACAGCTGATTGTCTCGTTGATTTTCGTGGACTGCTAATAAACGTTTCTTGGATGCAAATTTTTTTGCGAAGTGCTCGGTCTTCCCGCTCCCTTTCGTGTAGAACGCTACCAGTTTCCTGAAGTTGTGTTAACCAGCGTCTGATAGAATTATCCGAAGAAGAATCTTTCTTTTGCGTGGTCTTGAAGTGACGTTAAGTATTTATGACTGATTTAGTTTCGTAAAACCACAATACACACATTGCTTTTTCTTGCACGGTTGTCATTTTTATTTATGTCGTCACAATTACCCAGACTGCAAATGCGCTAAAATTGCATTGTTGCCGCATAAAATTCTATGAGTTGTAATTTACGAATACCTAATCGGTTTTTGTGTAATATTTTTTATCACATAGTTATGAGGTACGGAAACCCCGACAACAATTAATAAACACTCTGTATATAGCTCAAATTCCGCAATATATATCGTTAAATTTGTGAAAACATTTGGAAGGAGATTTCAATGATGTCATGATAACAATTATAATTGTGATTTTAAAACGTATAAAAAATCAAATTTGTGTTTACTGCTTTTTCGGTGACAGTTAATCCAATTTTGGAGGCCCCAATTTGCAAAAAATTCAAAAACTCCATCTACGATTCCAATTCAATTACTGTTAGGCATTTCAGATTCAGTATTGCTATGTGATATGGCTACTACTTTTTTAGGAAATTCATAAAACTCTTTTTTGCAGCTCGACGGTTATTGATAAGTGCAATCTAAATTTAAATTGTGTTAATTATGGCACTTGCCAATAACCAGCCCTGCTGATACATCAGCAGAATTGAAGCCAAAGATATGTCTCTTGTTTTTACAAGTAGCGCCATTTATGGTCCAGAATACGACTTAGATACACACACGTCACACCCCGTTTTAGGGGGTGGACTTCATTCATGCAAATTCATTCATTGTTCTGGGGCCGGGATAACCTGGGTAAGTAGAGCGTTGGACTCGTACTTCATAGGTTGCAAGTTTGAAACTCCCAGGCCAAAAGATTCCTCAAGTGTGTGGCGGCTGGAGCTCGTTAAATCAGCAGTGCTCGCAAAGTCCTCCATGCCGACAGTAATACCTCTGGGGGTACTGGGTCAGAGATGATCGTTTTTTGCTCCAGATCTAAATTACGATCTGAGATGAATAAATGAATATACTTGAAATTCATTCATTCATTCATCTCAGATGAATCGCCTCCTCAAAAAGGGTTGTGACGTGTGTAGCTAAGTCTTACTCTTGGCTTTAGATGTCACTACTTGTAAAAAAGAAGAGACACATATCTTAGGCTTAAAAACTACTGAAAGTATCAGCGGGGGCTTGCCCATTGCAAGTGCCATTAGTAACAACAACAAATTTAAATTCTTGAAGTGCACTCACAGATTTATAAATTACAAAAAATAGTTATTTATTAAATGATTTTTTAAAAAAAAATAACTATTTCTATACTTATAATTGATAAGAACAGATTGATAAAAAACAATAAAAAATACCATCTTTAAATGTGATGAATTTTCTTACTTAGGCTTTCGCCATTAAGAAACAGAAAAGCAAGGATCGTGCATTATGAATCGTATTTT
Organism: Argiope argentata; assembly: GCA_026289955.1. Classification (NCBI taxonomy): domain Eukaryota; kingdom Metazoa; phylum Arthropoda; class Arachnida; order Araneae; family Araneidae; genus Argiope; species Argiope argentata. Next base: position 1,374,813 of record JAOUZG010005720.1, on the reverse strand, counting down.
ATACAGATAATATAATTTCATTTGCAATGATTTTCACAGTTAAAGTCATTTGTTTTTAATTTTTTAATTGTTTGTGAAAATATTTTCATAATAGGGATTGAATGCTTTTCATTAAATATATCCATAAATAAGAACAACTAAAAATTGAAAGTTAACGAACTTTTGATAAATCATTTTTGAACTTTGTTCATACAGGTCGAAGAAAATAAGCAAAACCTTATGAATGAACCATTAATGAATTTTTACAGCTTATATTTTAATTCGTATAGACAATATATTGTAATAAAATAAGAAAATATCCAAAAAAATCAATATAAAGTTAAATTACCTTTGATACTGAGAAATTAATTAAACACAACCAAAAAATGAAAGTTAGCAAAAATTAGATAAATTTTTCTCAAAATGTTATTAATAGTTGCAAAAATATGGACAAGAAGGCAGAGGAAATGCTATGAAACATTGTAAAGTTTGAAGTTTAATTCATACCGACATTTTTTCTTTTAATAAAGCTGAGAAATTTCCAAAAATACCGTATAAATATAAGTCCAATTATTTTATTATTATAAATTAAATAAATAAAGCAACTCAAGATTAAATTTGTCAGTCATTCTTTTTATAATTATTGTTTAAAAAGACTGAATGAAAAGAAAATGAATCAAAGGAAAGAATTAAAATAAGAAAGTAATTGATTTTCTTTTTTATACGCACCAATTGACCTTTTTCCTGTCTGTCAAGAAGTTATTTTACAAGAGTGAAACTGTGACTTTTACTTATTCCGTGTTGAAATTAGTTATTTTTTTAGTTCTTATTTATCAATTAATAGAATTTTGCTTATATTTTAATTTCGCCCAAGTGGTGCTCTGTGTTGAAATATTTGAAGAAATTAATTTCTAATTTCCATAATATTTATAATGGTAAATAAAATTAACTAATTTAGAATTAAATAAAGATTGAAATAAATTATTTCTTTTTAGGGAAATAAGAAAAATAATTTCACTTTTAAAATGTACAATAAAGGGAAATAAGTAAGGTTTTAAATGCGAGGTATAGTTCACCCTAATTTTTTTCCCTTATACTTTATTCATCATAAGATTCTTAAAACTTTTATATAATTTCGAAATGTATGTATTTGAGTCTCAATATCTTATTTAAGAATGGCAAACCTTAATCTTCTTTTAAATGTTACTTAATCATTAAGAGCATGAAATGAAATTTTTGAAATATGTATAAAAAATGTTTAATACGCTTTTTGAAAGCTTTGTTAGCTTTAGAGAAAATAAATTTGTTTTAAAAAATGAAGAGAGAAAGAAAAGAAAAGGAAGATTCTCAGAAAGCTTTTTTTCAAACAGAATCTTTAATTAAAGAAAACTGAAGAAATAGTAAATGGAGTTTACCTTCTTATATGCTGTAAGTTTATTTAATGAACGAAAGATTTTACAAATGGCGAAAAGAATTCGAAAATGACGATTTTACAAAACGAAAGATTTTACTAGCTGATTGTTTAATATTTTAAATAACCCTAAATACTCATTTTGACTAAGTATATTTCAGTTTTATTGTATATATATGAAATAAAAAATTGAATAAAATTTTAATTTTTTAATATTTTTATTTAACATTTTAACCTATTTAACATTTATGCATGTTTAACATTTTATAAGAAATTGAATAAAAATTTAATTTTTTGATATTTTTATTAAATATTTTTTGAGACATTAACAAATTTACATTTGGGAATTTGCGGGAATTATTTAATAGAGATAGAATGCTTATAATCATGTATATTAATTTTTCATTATTTTCAAGGAATATAAAGTTTATCTTTTATATAAAAACATGATATATAATTCACTATTTTGTGAAGTTTCTGGTTTTCAGAGAAAGAACAATGGCCACCTAAAGATTTTCATGAAAACACATCTATTTTTTTTATTTAATCAAATACAATCTAAAATTACTAACCCATTCGCTGCCAAGCCTAAATTTTTTGAGGTTGTTCCCATTGCCATTTCTGTTTTGAGTGTTATTGTTTATCTAAGTTTTATTATTTCAAAATAAATACACATATTTTGTCATAAATAACTATTTATATGTATAAAAATCAAACACGAATATACTCCTGATTGGCAATGGGAATAACCTCATAGAATTTAGGCTTGGTAACTAATGGGTTAAATAAAATACAATTTTTGTAAAAAAACTATTTATTTGTACCTTTTTTTCAAGCTTTTATACTCGTATATTTATGTTTGTGCCCATAAAAAGTTTGCAAGTTTGACAAGTTGTACGTTATAATAAATTGAAAGTATCCTGAGTATATTCGTGCTGGCAATGGGTAAATACCCTGCCAACCCCGAGTATATTCGTAGTTAGCAGTGAATGTGTTAATGGAATTGTATGTCTATATTTTCTTTAATTTACAAATAAAAGATCTACTTATTTTATCTATAAGCGTCGTAGCTATAAATAAAATTAGCAGTGTTTTTCCCCCGATGTTTTCTGTTTTCTCTCCAATAATTATCCTAACTATTATTGACCACATGTCGTTACTGAATAATAGTTACAAATGGCCCAATAAGCATGCGATTTTTTGCATGGCAGAATAATGTGATTAATATACAAATAAAAAACCATGAAATGTGATTTTTTTTTTCATTTTTTCCAACTAATTGAAACTAAAATATGACACAGAGCTGCATTTGTAGACAGAAAATCTTCTATTTAAGGTATTGATTTAACATGATTGTGTGTGCGTTCTTGTAAACTTAAATTAACTTAAATTCTATAAAATATATTGAGGAGATATCGTAAAGTATTTTGTTTATCATTTAGGGGTGGGGGAACTGCTTATCATTTAAAGATAAATACAAATTATCCCAAAATTTAGAGTCTAAAGCAAATAAGAATATAAAGTTTTTTATGTAGTTTGCAAATCTATATTGAATGATGAATAACATCTTTTTTTTTTAAAAATATTCTATTATATTCGTTTCATATGTTGCAGGAAATTGCTTAATATTGTAGGTATATATAAAATTAGTAATGAAAGAACATTAAAAAATATTTTTATACATTTGTGTTTGTTATAAAAAATGAGATTTTTCTAATAATTTATTTATAACTTTTATTTTTTTTTTTACAATTTAATGAGAAATACTTCACATCAGCTATATTATTATCATAAAGTTATTTCCAATAAAAATTTAGCGGAAACAAATAATAACTATTAATAACAAAATAAATAATAAATAAACAAAAAATAACTATTGGAATAAACAAAAAATAACTATAAATTACAAAAAAATTAACTGTAATAAATTATTATTTTATTTAATAATAAAAATGATTAATTAATTAAATAAAAAAATTAGCAGAATATATAGCACATATTATTCAAAACGCATGCCACTTAAAAATGAAGTAAGTGTCAGTCAACTAGATGAAAATGTTATTATTAATGGCATTGAGAGTTGATAATAACTGGTCGTATTAGTCCATGTAATAAATCAATTTTTTCTTTGACTGTTCACCTAATAATAAATTGATTCTACTGATAATGAATTAATTGATATTTATTAGAATTAACTTTATTAAGTCCTTTACTAAAATTATGAAATTAAACTTTCTTTCATTTATAGAACGTAATAAAGTTTCCAATTTCAAGAAATTCAAGAAAATGCCATGTATATTCAATGTGTATGATTGCAAAAGAGAAATGTTGTTATTACATTCACATGTTCCATTCATTACTTTTAACATATTTATCACCATCATTCAAAAGAAATATCGACAACTCTCCCGGATTTTAATATTAATAGTTATAGTCAGTAGTGGAACTAGATATTTTTTTGTAAAGGAAATATTTGCTAAATAAACCGTAATTGCAATCATTAATAATCATAAGTACTTTCACGTAATACAAAGGGTAGTTGTAAGACAAACCATAACAGCAATCATTAGTTTTTTCATGTAATAGAGAGGATATTTGTTAGACAAGCCATAACACCAATCATTAGTTACCATTAATGTTTTCATATAGTATATAGAATAGATGCTAGACAGCCATAACTTCAAACATTAGTAATCCTTAATATTTTCATATAATACATAGAACAGTTTCTGGACAGCCATAATTGCAATCAATGATGATCATTAATATTTTATATAGTATATAAAATAGTTGAAGTCAGCCATAATTGCAATCATTTGTTATCACTAATATTTTATATAGTATATAAAATAGATGAAGACAGCCATTATTGCAATCATTAGTTATCATTAATGTGTCATATAGTACATAGAATAGTTGCTAGATTGCAATGATATCAATCATTAGTAATTATTAATATTTTAATGCAGTACGTAGAATAGCTGATGGTAGCCATAATTGCCATCATTAGTAATCATTAACATTTTCATATAGTGCATAAAACAGTGGCTAGACAACCATAACTCCAATCATTAGTTATCAATAATATCTTCATATAGTATATAAAATAGTTGCTAGACAGCCATTACTCCTAACAGAAGTAATCATTAATATTGTCATATAGTATATAGAATAGTTTTTAAACAGATTTCGATCACTAGTAATCATTAATATAATATAGTATATAGAATAGTTGAAGACAGCCATAATTGTAATCATTAATATTGTCATATAGTATATAGAGTAGTTGAAGATAGCCATAATTTCAATAATTAATAATCACTATTTTCATATAGTATATAGAATAGTTGCTACGCAGCCATAACCCCAACACATTAGTAATTATTGATAATTTTATATAGTATAAAGAATAGTTTCTAGACAGCCGTAATTGCAATCACTAGTAATCATTAAATTTTTTATATAGGAGACATAATAGTTAAAGACAACCATAATTGTAATTATTAGTAATCATTAATATTTCCATATAGTGTATAAAATAGTTGCTAGACAACAACTCCAATCATTAGTAATCATTAACATTTTCATATAGTATATAGAATAGTTGCTAGATAACCATAATTGTAATCAATATTTTCATATATTATATGGAATTGTTACTAGACAGCCATAATTGCAATCATTAGTAATCATTAATACTTTTATATAGTGTATAGAATAGTTGCTAGACAGCCATAATTGTAATAATAAGTCATCATTAATATTTACATACGGTATATAGAATAGTTGCTAGACAGCAATAACTCCAATCATTAGTAATCATTAATTTTTCCATATAGTATATAAAATAGATTCTAGATAGCCATAATTGTAATCATTAGTAATCATTTATATTTTTATATAGTATAGAGAATAGTTAATAGGCATCCATAATTGCAATCATAAGTAATTATTAATATTTTCATATAGTATATAGAATAGTTACTAGGCAGCCATAACTCCAAACGTTAGTAACATTAATATTTTCATGTAGTATATAGAATAGTTTTTATATAGCTGTAATTGCAATCACTAGTGATCATTGATATTTTTATATAGGAAATAGAATAGTTGAAGACATCCATAATTGTAATCATTAATATTGTCATATAGTATATATATTAGTTGCTAGACAGCCATAATTGCAATCATTAGTATTTTAATGTAATGCAAAGGAAGCATTTTAGACACGCCAGAGCTGCCGGGAAACTGTTTTAATGAGTGGATTCACTTATCATTCTAGATCTCATTTAGTAATCTTTGATGAGCATCAGCAGTCTACACCCTTCATTTTTTAACAACCCCCTCGCCATTTTAAACCGAGCACGCTCCAGTTTGTCCAAAGTACTTTGAATTTTAAGAGAAAGGAATCATAAACATACAAAATTTCACGCTGTAACTCAATCTTTAACCTTGTCTTTCAGTTTTACGAAGCCAAATCCAACATTCCCTTTCGCTGCGTAAATCCCATTACCATCAAAAATTCGCGGCCCTCTGCGGATGATTTTGCGTAAAACGTCAATTTATTTCAGCCGTAAAAATATATCTATCCAAAAATGAGTTTGCTCCTGGACCATTAATGTTGTACCTAGATTCATCTAAAGCAGACTTGTGGTCATAGAATATGGAAAATTTGTTGCCATACGGAGGCAGATTTTGCCGCGTTAGGAGGACGTGATTTGTGAAGTCGGGGGATATCCACATTTGGTGAAACCATAAACACCGCTGTTCAGAGTTCTGAGTTCCAGTTTGATACCATTTTTGGTCCTTTATTCACGGTCAGGTGACAAGCTGGATTTCAAGATTTTTTAAGTCAGATTTCAAGGGATTATATTATGCAAAATGCGGTTTCTTGTTTTCAGTGCTCAATTTTTTT